>CM065693.1:2007759-2015259 GCA_017654935.2 Phymorhynchus buccinoides
ACGACGTATAGGCTAAATGTAGTATCGCTTTGTAACAGCCCTGATAAATGGATATGTTCATTGATATTGTTGGAAAGCTTTGATGAAGAGAGAGAGCGAGAGTGAGAGAGAGAGAGAGAGAGAGAGAGAGAGAGAGAGAGAGAGAGAGAGAGAGAGAGAGAACTTGAGAGATGAGATGAACTGAATAAGAGAGAGAGAGAGAGAGAGAGAGAGAGAGAGAGAGAGAGAGAGAGAGAGAGAGAGAGAGAGAGAGAGAGAGAGAGAGAGAGAGAGAGAGAGAGAGAGATCGTCTAAATTGGTTGAAGTTATCTAGTTTAGCATGTAGGAGATCGAGAGTGAGGGGGAAATGATAGAAGTTTCTAAGACTGGGCATGGATTATATGATTCCACAACTACTATTCAACTCTTTGAATTATCTCACAATAATGCTACAATATGTCACATTTTTAAACTAACCAAAACACAAACCAATACCCGTCAATTACATTCGTTTTTTGCAAACAGAATAATACATTTATAAAATAGTTTGTCCAATGATACCGTCAATGCACCATCTGTAAATGTCTTAAAAATCACATTGATAAAGAATTAGCCACACTTATGTTTTCTACCACTTTGGACATACTTGAATTGTAAAGTTTAATGTTGGTTATACACTGATGTCATAAATAAGTCCACGGGCCATTAACACAATCAAGTTTTGAACAAAGCAATTTTCACTAACGAGGGCAAAAGGCTTGCAGCCCATAGCCAATCGCGATCTGTGAATCTGTGAGAGAGACTTAGTCTTTCACATTTTGACCATTTGAATGTCATTTATACTGAATGCATTTTTCATGATATGGGAGACAACATCAATGTCCCTGTAAAGAACAACACTTTGGAAGGGAACATTGCAACCCAGGACACCTGCAAGAAGTCACCTGTGAACAGACAGAGAAGGGAACATTAGAACCCAGGACACCTGAAAGAAGTCACCTGTGAGCAGAGAGAGAAGGGAACATTAGAACCCAGGAACCTGTCCCAGGACCCTGAAAGAAGTCACCTGAGCAGAGAGAGAAGGGAACATGTGAACCCAGGAGAGAGAAGGGAACATTAGAACCCAGGACACCTGAGAAGATTTGAACCTGCAAGAAGTCACCTGTGAACAGACAGAGAAGATCACCTGTGAACCCAGGACACCTCAAAGAAGTCACCTGTGAGCAGGCAGAGAAGGGAACATTAGAACCCAGGACACCTGCAAGAAGTCACCTGTGAACAGACAGAGAAGATGTGAACCCAGGACACCTCAAAGAAGTCACCTGTGAGCAGGGAGAGAAGGGAACATTAGAACCCAGGACACCTGCAAGAAGTCACCTGTGAACAGACAGAGAAGATGTGAACCCAGGACACCTCAAAGAAGTCACCTGTGAGCAGGCAGAGAAGGGAACATTAGAACCCAGGACACCTGCAAGAAGTCACCTGTGAACAGACAGAGAAGATTTGAACCCTGGACACCTCAAAGAAGTCACCTGTGAGCAGACAGAGAAGGAAACATTAGAACCCAGGACACCTGCAAGAAGTCACCTGTGAACAGACAGAGAAGATTTGAACCCAGGACACCTCAAAGAAGTCACCTGTGAGCAGGCAGAGAAGGGAACATTTGAACCCAGGACACCTGAAAGAAATCACCTGTGAACAGACAGAGAAAATTTGAGACAGAAAGAAAGAAACAGATAAAAAGAGATAGTATGTGAGAGAGAAGGACAATGAAAGTGTGAGTAAAGCAGAGAGATTGATTGATTGATTGATTGAATTTTATTTATAGAGGGTAATAGAGTAAGCAATAACATGCTTTTTTACATCCAGCCCTCTGACCAAAATACATATATAAAAGTAGAAAATGGAAAACGAAAATAAACACATACAAAGTAATGTAAAGCATGCAAACAAACATCCCTATATTGTAACACATCAATAACAAAATCAAACCTATTATTATTAACTATGCTAATTATTAACATTCAAAATGTGTGAAGTAAGCGCATACACACGGGAAAATAAAACCCAATCCTACTTTTCACACTCATCTTTAAACATTCAAAATAGAGAAATGCACAAACATAAAAAATACCTCAATCATACTTCATCATTAAAATGTACTTATTTGAAGAAACCCATGCATGTAATAAGTCAAACATAGTATTACTTTACCTACTCATCTTAGCATGCACAATTTAAAATGTAAATACATGTACCCATGGCAACATGAAACCTATTCCTACATTCCATTATTCATTTTTAGCATGAACATATTAAAAAGTAAACACACACTCGTAACAAAAGCAAACCTAGTCATATTATTTGCAAGCGAATACACATATTAAAAAGTAAATACTGCTCATAACGAAATCAAGCCTGAACCTACTTTCTAGTCCTCATCTTTAACACGCACATAAGTAAAACTTAACTCATCACAAAATTAAAACTAATCCTTATTTTACATACTCGTAACATGTACACATTTTAAATTTAAAGCCGATACACATAATAAAATCAAGCCTAAGCCCATTTTACATACTAATCTTAAAAATACATCAAGCTTAAATGTAAGCACATACACATGACAGAATAAAACCAAATCCTATTCTACATACTCATCTTTAACATGCACGCATTTTGGAGTAAACACTTATGCATAACAAGATGAAACCCAATCCTATAATAATAATAGTAGCAATAATAATAATAATAATAATCAAAATAATAATAATTCATATAGCGCTAAAACTCCATATAGTAGTATGCTCGTTGCACGTTACAAAAGCAACAATGAAAGATGAAAAACATTAATTAAAATCAACAAGAAAGTCATACCACCAACATTCGATTACAAAGAAATAAAGTAACGAAATAACATGATTTTCACTCACAAAGACATCCACCCTTGTTCACCAAGCACTGTCACTCTCTCATTACACATCACACTCACAAAAACTAATAAAAATGTAAACAAGTAACCGGAAGGAATGCACCAATTAATACGTGCGAGAGAGAGAGAGAGAGAGAGAGAGAGAGAGAGAGAGAGAGAGAGAGAGAGAGAGAGAACGGCTAGAGAGAGAGAGAGAGAGAGAGAGAGAGAGAGAGAGAGAGAGAGAGAGAGAGAGAGAGAGAAAATAATGAGGTTCGAAAATCGCTGGCGAATTTAGCCAGCGAAAATAGTGCATATGGAATTCCAGCTTTAGCAGACGACACCAACTCCAGTGGAGAAAGTGTGGTAGTGTCGCGTGCAAATCTGTCGCTCGTGCAAATCTGCAGCTCGCTACTATGAGAGTCTGTATTTGCGACAACCACAAATTTCACTTTTTCTGTACTTGAACTATTTACCTAACCCTCTAGCCTACACCAGACTGAGGCATTGTAAAACCATGAATCAAGTCTGCTGACACATGCACACACCAAGGGGGAAGGGCGGGGGGAGAGTTCTGTTTCTGTGTAATGAAATAAATAAAAAGAAGCTGAGAGAGAGACAGGTGGGGACATTGTTAAGAGAGAGAGAGAGAGAGAGAGAGAGAGAGAGAGAGAGAGAGAGAGAGAGAGAGAGAGAGAGAGAGAGAGAGAGAGAGAATCAGACAGACAGAGACAGACAGACAGAGACAGAGAGCAGGGAGAGAGGCAGGAAAAGACAGGGTGAAAGACAGAGACAAAAAGAGATAGTATGTGGAAACAAAATTGGAAGCGTGCAAGGCAGAGAAAAAGAGAGAGAGAGAGAGAGAGAGAGAGAGAGAGAGAGAGAGAGAGAGAGAGAGAGAGAGAGAGAGAGAGAGATGAGAGAGAGTGAGAGTGACTGAGAGAGAGAGAGAGAGAGAGAGAGAGAGAGAGAGAGAGAGAGAGAGAGAGAGAGAGAGAGAGAGAGAGAGAGAGAGAGAGAGAGAGAGAGAGAGACGCAGTCACAGGCTACTCACAGCCTAACTCTGTAGGCTGTTCAGGTCACCAATCTGTTAGGCTGATGCATATTCATGAGGTTCTCAATGATCGCACCAGAGTCGCACGCTCAATTAAAAAGGGCAGACAACTTCAATGACAAAGGGATGACAACTCTGATGCGCCCAGCAGGTCACGTGCTCCCCAACAGACCATGAACTGGCCCAAATCACGTGACCATTCACAGGCAAAAGTCACATGATCCCTTACACAACGCTAAAGTGAAGGCGGTCTCTTGACCGCCTCCAATAAAACCAACCAAAACTAACAAGCAAACAAAAAACCCAATAACCCCTCCTGACTTACCCCAAAGGGCGACAACCACTGCAAAGACCAACATGATGAGACAACTCTAACAGACTGTGAGAGCCTTGCCTCCCTTTGCTATTTATGCAGCAGACATACTGACACTCCTTTGTGTTCTTGTGGGAAAATTGGGGTCAGGCATGACATTGTGTTTTAAAATATTTATTTGTCTTCTTTTATTTCGTGTTCTTTTGCTATCTTTCCTTATCCTTAACTGTATTTGTGCGTTTTTGAGTTTATGTGTGTTTTTGTTTTTCATCTGTGTTTTAGTTTCTTTTTTCTTTTGCTTTGCTTTCATATTTTTTTAAAAATTCGTGCTTTTGTTTTTCTATTCTGGAAAACTTTATTTCTTTCTATTTTGATTTTTCTTTTTCTGTATTTCCCTTTTCATTTCTTCTTTAATTTATTTTCAATTCATTGCATTTCGTTTTCCTTTTGTTTCACTTTGGTGAAATAAAATGAAGACGTGTTTTTAGTTGGCCTAAAAAACACCCACACAAAACAAAACAAAACCAACATCAACAAAAACACAAACACCCACACACAACACCCACACAACCGAAACAATAAACCTCCGTGCGTTTGTGTTTGTGGATATGTGTGTCTGTGCCTACGTGTGTGTAATCTGCACATGGGAAATTAACCATAAGTCGTTTTTTCCCTTCGTTTATAATTATTATTTTTTCAATTTAGTAACTTAATTAAATTGAAGCATTTGTGTTAGTAGGTCAAACATGATGACATTAGAACTCTTTATATGAATACGTACGTTAATTTTGTATGTGAACTAGTTTATACTGTTTGTCCGTCGGTCAGAAAGATAACCATTAACGATAACACTGGGTACAGTTTGAGGGGCCATTTGCGGAAAGCTAGGGTAGGCGAAATATTATTTTTCTTTCGTTTACATCTTAGGAGCAAAACTCTCTCTCTCTCTCTCTCTCTCTCTCTCTCTCTCTCTCTCTCTCTCTCTCCTCTCTCTCTCTCTCTCTCTCTCTCTCTCTCTCTCTCTCTCTCTCTCTCTCTCTCTCTCTCTCTCTCTCTCTCTCTCTCTCTCTCTCTCCTCTCTCACACACACACACACACACATACACTACAACAACAATAAACAAATGGAAATATACAATGCAAGCAAACGGAAAACCCACACTCTCTACCATTATATCATTTTATTTATCTACTTCATTTCCATTCCATTTCATTTATTTACTTATCATAATCCTCTTTTACTTCTTATGTTTTATTCATTAATTTGCTAGAGCTGATTTTGTATTGTAGTATCTCAAGGATCGACTCATTATCTGTAAAAGAGAGAGAGAGAGAGAGAGAGAGAGAGAGAGAGAGAGAGAGAGAGAGAGAGAGAGAGAGAGAGAGAGAGAGAGAGAGAGAGAGAGAGAGAGCGAGAGAGAGAGAGAGAGAGAGAGAGAGAGAGAGAGAGGAGAGAGAGAGAGAGAGAGAGAGAGAGAGAGAGAGATGCTTTGTATGTATGCGTTGTTGCTGGTTGGTGTCATTCTTGAATGCTGTTTTTGTTGTCTATTTGTTGATGAAAAATTGATTGCAAAGCGCTTTGGGCTCATCTGAGGTAAAGCGCTATATAAATGTGCAATTATTATTATTATTATTTCCATGGTATTCCATTTTCAGAAGAAGCCCGTTTTGAGGATAAGAAACACTTTTTCAATTTCAATGGCTTCGCTTGCAATGTCAGTGTTTACGGTATCTGGACAAAGGATTCATTCCTATGTCGGCTCACAAAGATGGGATACACCACTGTCTGGCAGTGCAATTTTCCAGGCAATTTCCCAGGCAAAAAAGACTGTCGTTTTTTAGAAACAGACAATTTCTGGACAAATGACATTTTCTGTGATAGCACATTTACCCCTCAAAAAATACTCTTTTTTTTTTAACGGGTTAAAACGGAAACTGTTATTTTCTGGAGTATCCGAGACATCTTGCAAAAACAAACTGCTGCCACCTTTCATGCATCGACTCTTCTTCATAAACGGAAAAATCAGAATGATACCTCTATTATTAAAAATAATAGAAACGATTTTGAGGGTTGCATCTTTTTAGTTTCCCTATGTACAGCTTTTAGTTAGCTTTACAAATCTTCACCAACAAGGTTATGATACCTTTTCGTTTTCTCTGTCTCTGTCTTTCTGTCTATGTGTTTAATTTGAAGCGAACTGGGATTGTCGTTCAAATAAAGAAACGTTTTAGTTCCGCATGTCTGAATTATGAAGATCCCATGTAGCAGGCCAGTTTGTGTAGTGAACTGCAAACTGTGGCGCTTCATTCGGCAGGGGTTTGTGTAGTGAACTACAAACTGTGGCGCTTCATTCGGCAGGGGTTTGTGTAATGAACTACAATCTGTGGCGCTTCATTCGGCAGGGGTTTGTGTAGTGAACTGCAAACTGTGGCGCTTCATTCGGCAGTGGTTTGTGTAATGAAATGCAAACTGTGGCGCTTCATTCGGCAGGGGTTTGTGTAATGAACTACAAACTGTGGCGCTTCATTCGGCAGGGGTTTGTGTAATGAACTACAAACTGTGGCGCTTCATTCGGCAGGGGTTTGTGTAATGAACTACAAACTGTGGCGCTTCATTCGGCAGGGGTTTGTGTAGTGAACTGCAAACTGTGGCGCTTCATTCGGCAGGGGTTTGTGTAGTGAACTACAAACTGTGGCGCTTCATTCGGCAGGGGTTTGTGTAGTGAACTACAAACTGTGGCGCTTCATTCGGCAGGGGTTTGTGTAATGAACTACAAACTGTGGCGCTTCATTCGGCAGGGGTTTGTGTAGTGAACTACAAACTGTGGCGCTTCATTCGGCAGTGGTTTGTGTAATGAACTGCAAACTGTGGCGCTTCATTCGGCAGGGGTTTGTGTAGTGAACTGCAAACTGTGGCGCTTCATTCGGCAGGGGTTTGTGTAATGAACTACAAACTGTGGCGCTTCATTCGGCAGGGGTTTGTGTAATGAACTACAAACTGTGGCGCTTCATTCGGCAGGGGTTTGTGTAGTGAACTGCAAACTGTGGCGCTTCATTCGGCAGGGGTTTGTGTAGTGAACTGCAAACTGTGGCGCTTCATTCGGCAGGGGTTTGTGTAGTGAACTGCAAACTGTGGCGCTTCATTCGGCAGGGGTTTGTGTAGTGAACTGCAAACTGTGACGCTTCATTCGGCAGGGGTTTGTGTAGTGAACTACAAACTGTGGCGCTTCATTCGGCAGGGGT
>CM065693.1:2025259-2045259 GCA_017654935.2 Phymorhynchus buccinoides
GCTCATAACTGATCTGCACTGTTTTCCTAACTGTGTGCTGAGCCTACAATGTTTGAGCACTGATCGCTGCTCATCACTGATCTGCACTGTTTTTCTAACTGTGTGCTGAGCCTACAATGTTTGAGCACTGATCGCTGCTCATAACTGATCTGCACTGTTTTTCTAACTGTGTGCTGAGCCTACAATGTTTGAGCACTGATCGCTGCTCATAACTGATCTGCACTGTTTTTCTAACTGTGTGCTGAGCCTACAATGTTTGAGCACTGATCGCTGCTCATAACTGATCTGCACTGTTTTTCTAACTGTGTGCTGAGCCTACAATGTTTGAGCACTGATCGCTGCTCATAACTGATCTGCACTGTTTTTCTAGCTGTGTGCTGAGCCTACAATGTTTGAGCACTGATCGCTGCTCATAACTGATCTGCACTGTTTTTCTAACTGTGTGCTGAGCCTACAATGTTTGAGCACTGATCGCTGCTCATAACTGATCTGCACTGTTTTTCTAGCTGTGTGCTGAGCCTACAATGTTTGAGCACTGATCGCTGCTCATAACTGATCTGCACTGTTTTTCTAGCTGTGTGCTGAGCCTACAATGTTTGAGCACTGATCGCTGCTCATAACTGATCTGCACTGTTTTTCTAGCTGTGTGCTGAGCCTACAATGTTTGAGCACTGATCGCTGCTCATAACTGATCTGCACTGTTTTTCTAGCTGTGTGCTGAGCCTACAATGTTTGAGCACTGATCGCTGCTCATAACTGATCTGCACTGTTTTTCTAGCTGTGTGCTGAGCCTACAATGTTTGAGCACTGATCGCTGCTCATAACTGATCTGCACTGTTTTTCTAGCTGTGTGCTGAGCCTACAATGTTTGAGCACTGATCGCTGCTCATAACTGATCTGCACTGTTTTTCTAGCTGTGTGCTGAGCCTACAATGTTTGAGCACTGATCGCTGCTCATAACTGATCTGCACTGTTTTTCTAGCTGTCTGCTGAGCCTACAATGTTTGAGCACTGATCGCTGCTCATAACTGATCTGCACTGTTTTTCTAGCTGTCTTTCCTAGTACCCAAATAAACAAAAAGCAAAACAACTGTCTGGTTTCCGCCTATATGTTCCTGGCCTGCAAGGTGTGTGCTCATCAACACCCTCCAACCCTTATCCTGATCCTTATCCCTCATCAACTCCTCCTTAACCCAAACCTCACCCTTACCACCCCATTGCATACATAATGTTGGATTGTTAGAAGCATGCTTTGCGGGTGGGGGTGTCAACAGAAACGTGTTCTTAAGCAAAGAATGATTGACTGTTACAAACAGGATTGGAACAGTAAATTAAATTCCAGTGATCATTTCCAAACATACCGTACGTTTAAATCGCTTTTATAGCCGGACCCTTTCCTTACACAGCTAACAATGAAGAAGTTCAAGGCTAATTCTGCCCAGTTTGGTCTGGGTTTAAACGTTCTAAGAAACAATAAGCGTTACGAAACGAACACTCCCAAAACAAGTCCATTCTGTGATCAAATCGAACATGAATTGCACTTTTTATCTTTTGTGCCAGCTTCATTACGGGGAAAGTATATTTGTAAGCACAACCAAATCAGAAGTAATCGCCCTTTTGAACTAAAAGGCCTTCTTGCCAACGAAGACACTATTATAACAAGAGATGTTACGATGCTCATCTATTACGCGTTCAAAAGGAGATATGAACTTATGTGTTAGTGGCTATTAGTATTATAATATAGTAGCTTAGAAATAATATGCTGGAAACACGTTTCATTATGAACGTATGTGTTAATGGCTATTTAGTAGCTTAGAAATAATATGCTGGTAAGACGTTTAATTATGAACGTATGTGTTAATGGCTATTTAGGAGCTTAGAAATAATATGCTGGTAAGACGTTTCAGTAGGTCATTCCTGCTTTCTTGTTGCTATGTTTCCATGTTTATCATGTGTGTGCTGCGCACCCCTAATGTTAAAGGTCGGAAGTCTATCATTAAAACATTTTTGACTTTGAGTCTAATTCCTCTCAAAATAGACTGCTGGCTGTTGAGAAAGAAGGGTCCATGGCCTCCTAGAAATACTCCTTACAGACAGATAAACAGATAGACAGACAGACAGTCAGACAGACAGACACATGGACAAACTGACTCATTCATTCCCCCAGGGCTGGACTGCCTGTTGACCATGAAGAAAGCTCCCGTGGCCTCCCCGAAATACTCGGCGGAGTTGCTCATGGAATAGGCGCTGGAGCGCCACAGAGAGTTGGTCCTGGCGTGCTGGAAGGCATTGTTCTTCTGCACAACACACACACACACACACACACACACACACACACACACACACACACACACACACACACACACACACACACACACACACACACACACACACACACACACACACACACACACACACACACACACACACACACACACACACACACTGATGACAAAGCCATATTACACGCACTCTCGGTTTAACCCATTCATAAAAGCCAGATTGCAAACAGGAACATTATCCGATGCACTCTTTCATTAAGATCCGCTTTGAAGTCGTAAAGTGCGAAGCTGACGAGAAAGCTTGCATCTAATTAAATCAAATCACATCATCAATACTTTTGTATATTGAACATTTTTGTCTTTCGAATGTTTGCGTGTTTTTTGTCATATGTCTGTTCGTCGCGAGCGTCGTATGATAATGGGCTTACCCCGTGGGGTACCGGGGGTCTTCTGTATACATAGTTTCCCCAGGCAACCTTCTGGAAGTTCTGTGCTTGTAACTTCCTCTAATCTGTCTCTCTCTTTGACTCTGCCTGTTCCCTTTGCTTACTGTCATCTACTATCTTTCTGCCTTACCGGTCCATTCTCCTGCCTTTTTTTCTTCTTCAGGAAACACTTTCAAAAAGATTTCCTGCAGCCGAAGTCGGACTTGCTGGGCCTAACTATTTCTTAGTTAGGCGCATAACGGCAGCATGACACATCTGCGCTCAGGAAACTGTCTGAGCGATCGAAGAAGAAGAAGAAAGAAGAAGAAAGAAGAAGAAGAAGAAGAAGAAGAAGAGAAGAAGAAGAAAGAAGAAGAAGAAGAAGAAGAAGAAGAAAAAGAAGAAAGAAGAAGAAGAAGAAGAAGAAGAAAGAAGAAGAAGAAGAAGAAGAAGAAGAAGAAGAAGAAGAAGAAGAAGAAGAAGAAGAAGAAGAAGAAGAAGAAGAAGAAGAAGAAGAAGAAGAAGAAGAAGAAGAAGAAGAAGAAGAAGAAGAAGAAGAAGAAGAAGAAGAAGAAGAAGAAGAAGAAGACGACGACTGGGTTCACCCTCGCGTGGTTGTGTTTGTGGACATTATGCAAGGACAGCAGCCTGTCATTACACACCAGGATTTCCACACAGCAGTCTGTCATTGCACACCAGGACACAGCAGTCTGTCATTGTACACCAGCTTCCACACAGTCTGTCATTGTACACCAGGACGTCCACACAGCATTGCACACCAGGACGTCCACACAGCAGTCTGTCATTGTACACCAGACTTCCACACAGCAGTCTGTCACAGGACACACAGCAGTCTGTCATTGCACACCAGGACTTCCACACAGCAGTCTGTCATTGCACACCAGGACTTCCACACAGCAGTCTGTCATTGCACACCAGGACTTCCACACAGCAGTCTGTCATTGCACACCAGGACTTCCACACAGCAGAGGACAGTCACACAGCAGTCTGTCATTGCACACCAGGACGTCCACACAGCAGTCTGTCATTGCACACCAGGACTTCCACACAGCAGTCTGTCATTGCACACCAGGACGTCCACACAGCAGTCTGTCATTGTACACCAGGACTTCCACACAGCAGTCTGTCATTGCACACCAGGACGTCCACACAGCAGTCTGTCATTGCACACCAGGACTTCCACACAGCAGAGGACAGCAGTCTGTCATTGTGCACCAGGACTTCCACACAGCAGTCTGTCATTGTACACCAGGACTTCCACACAGCAGTCTGTCATTGTACACCATGACTTCCACACAGCAGAGGACAGCAGTCTGTCATTGCACACCAGGACTTCCACACAGCAGTCTGTCATTGTACACCAGGACTTCCACACAGCAGTCTGTCATTGTACACCAGGACTTCCACACAGCAGAGGACAGCAGTCTGTCATTGTACACACCACACAGCAGACAGCAGTCCACACAGCAGAGGACAGCAGTCTGTCATTGTACACCAGGACTTCCACACAGCAGAGGACTGTCATTGTACACCATGACTTCCACACAGCAGAGGACAGCAGTCTGTCATTGTACACCATGACTTCCACACAGCAGAGGACAGCAGTCTGTCATTGTACACCATTTCCACACAGCAGAGGACAGCAGTCTGTCATTGTACACCATGACTTCCACACAGCAGAGGACAGCAGTCTGTCATTGTACACCATGACTTCCACACAGCAGAGGACAGCAGTCTGTCATTGTACACCAGGACTTCCACACAGCAGTCTGTCATTGTGCACCAGGACTTCCACACAGCAGAGGACAGCAGTCTGTCATTGTACACCAGGACTTCCACACAGCAGAGGACAGCAGTCTGTCATTGTACACCATGACTTCCACACAGCAGAGGACAGCAGTCTGTCATTGTACACCATGACTTCCACACAGCAGAGGACAGCAGTCTGTCATTGTACACCATGACTTCCACACAGCAGAGGACAGCAGTCTGTCATTGTGCACCATGACTTCCACACAGCAGAGGACAGCAGTCTGTCATTGTGCACCATGACTTCCACACAGCAGAGGACAGCAGATTGTACACCATGACTTCCACACAGCAGAGGACAGCAGTCTGTCATTGTACACCATGACTTCCACACAGCAGAGGACAGCAGTCTGTCATTGTACACCAGGACTTCCACACAGCAGAGGACAGCAGTCTGTCATTGTACACCATGACTTCCACACAGCAGAGGACAGCAGTCTGTCATTGTACACCATGACTTCCACACAGCAGAGGACAGCAGTCTGTCATTGTGCACCATGACTTCCACACAGCAGAGGACAGCAGTCTGTCATTGTACACCATGACTTCCACACAGCAGAGGACAGCAGTCTGTCATTGTACACCATGACTTCCACACAGCAGAGGACAGCAGTCTGTCATTGTACACCATGACTTCCACACAGCAGAGGACAGCAGTCTGTCATTGTACACCACTTCCACACAGCAGAGGACAGCAGTCTGTCATTGTGCACCATGACTTCCACACAGCAGCAGAGGACACCATGACTTCCACACAGCAGTCTGTCATTGTACACCATGACTTCCACACAGCAGAGGACAGCAGTCTGTCATTGTACACCATGACTTCCACACAGCAGAGGACAGCAGTCTGTCATTGTACACCATGACTTCCACACAGCAGAGGACAGCAGTCTGTCATTGTGCACCATGACTTCCACACAGCAGAGGACAGCAGTCTGTCATTGTACACCATGACTTCCACACAGCAGGACACACAGCAGTCTGTCATTGTACACCAGGACTTCCACACAGCAGAGGACAGCAGTCTGTCATTGTACACCAGGACTTCCACACAGCAGAGGACAGCAGTCTGTCATTGTACACCATGACTTCCACACAGCAGAGGACAGCAGTCTGTCATTGTACACCATGACTTCCACACAGCAGAGGACAGCAGTCTGTCATTGTACACCATGACTTCCACACAGCAGAGGACAGCAGTCTGTCATTGTACACCATGACTTCCACACAGCAGAGGACAGCAGTCTGTCATTGTACACCAGTCCACACAGCAGTCTCTGTCATTGTACACCATGACTTCCACACAGCAGAGGACAGCAGTCTGTCATTGTACACCATGACTTCCACACAGCAGAGGACAGCAGTCTGTCATTGTACACCATGACTTCCACACAGCAGAGGACAGCAGTCTGTCATTGTGCACCATGACTTCCACACAGCAGAGGACAGCAGTCTGTCATTGTACACCATGACTTCCACACAGCAGAGGACAGCAGTCTGTCATTGTACACCAGGACTTCCACACAGCAGAGGACAGCAGTCTGTCATTGTACACCATGACTTCCACACAGCAGAGGACAGCAGTCTGTCATTGTACACCATGACTTCCACACAGCAGAGGACAGCAGTCTGTCATTGTACACCATGACTTCCACACAGCAGAGGACAGCAGTCTGTCATTGTACACCATGACTTCCACACAGCAGAGGACAGCAGTCTGTCATTGTACACCATGACTTCCACACAGCAGAGGACAGCAGTCTGTCATTGTACACCATGACTTCCACACAGCAGAGGACAGCAGTCTGTCATTGTACACCATGACTTCCACACAGCAGAGGACAGCAGTCTGTCATTGTACACCATGACTTCCACACAGCAGAGGACAGCAGTCTGTCATTGTACACCATGACTTCCACACAGCAGAGGACAGCAGTCTGTCATTGTGCACCATGACTTCCACACAGCAGAGGACAGCAGTCTGTCATTGTACACCATGACTTCCACACAGCAGTCTGTCATTGTACACACAGCAGTCTGTCATTGTGCACCATGACTTCCACACAGCAGAGGACAGCAGTCTGTCATTGTACACCATGACTTCCACACAGCAGAGGACAGCAGTCTGTCATTGTACACCATGACTTCCACACAGCAGAGGACAGCAGTCTGTCATTGTACACCAGGACTTCCACACAGCAGAGGACAGCAGTCTGTCATTGTACACCATGACTTCCACACAGCAGAGGACAGCAGTCTGTCATTGTACACCATGACTTCCACACAGCAGAGGACAGCAGTCTGTCATTGTACACCATGACTTCCACACAGCAGAGGACAGCAGTCTGTCATTGTACACCAGGACTTCCACACAGCAGAGGACAGCAGTCTGTCATTGTACACCATGACTTCCACACAGCAGAGGACAGCAGTCTGTCATTGTACACCATGACTTCCACACAGCAGAGGACAGCAGTCTGTCATTGTACACCATGACTTCTCTGTCATTGTACACCAGGACTTCCACACAGCAGAGGACAGCAGTCTGTCATTGTACACCATGACTTCCACACAGCAGAGGACAGCAGTCTGTCATTGTACACCACACAGCAGAGGACAGCAGTCTGACTTCCACACAGCAGAGGACAGCAGTCTGTCATTGTACACCATGACTTCCACACAGCAGAGGACAGCAGTCTGTCATTGTACACCAGTTCCACACAGCAGAGGACAGCAGTGTCATTGTACACCATGACTTCCACACAGCAGAGGACAGCAGTCTGTCATTGTACACCATGACTTCCACACAGCAGTCTGTCATTGTACACCATGACTTCCACACAGCAGAGGACAGCAGTCTGTCATTGTACACCATGACTTCCACACAGCAGAGGACAGCAGTCTGTCATTGTCACACCATGACTTCCACACAGCAGAGGACAGCAGTCTGTCATTGTGCACCATGACTTCCACACAGCAGAGGACAGCAGTCTGTCATTGTGCACCATGACTTCCACACAGCAGAGGACAGCAGTCTGTCATTGTACACCATGACTTCCACACAGCAGAGGACAGCAGTCTGTCATTGTACACCAGGACTTCCACACAGCAGAGGACAGCAGTCTGTCATTGTACACCAGGACTTCCACACAGCAGAGGACAGCAGTCTGTCATTGTACACCAGGACTTCCACACAGCAGAGGACAGCAGTCTGTCATTGTACACCATGACTTCACACAGCAGAGGACAGCAGTCTGTCATTGTGCACCATGACTTCCACACAGCAGAGGACAGCAGTCTGTCATTGTACACCATGACTTCCACACAGCAGAGGACAGCAGTCTGTCATTGCAGTCTGTCATTGTACACCAGGACTTCCACACAGCAGAGGACAGCAGTCTGTCATTGTACACCAGGACTTCCACACAGCAGAGGACAGCAGTCTGTCATTGTACACCAGGACTTCCACACAGCAGAGGACAGCAGTCTGTCATTGTACACCATGACTTCCACACAGCAGAGGACAGCAGTCTGTCATTGTACACCATGACTTCCACACAGCAGAGGACAGCAGTCTGTCATTGTGCACCATGACTTCCACACAGCAGAGGACAGCAGTCTGTCATTGTGCACCATGACTTCCACACAGCAGAGGACAGCAGTCTGTCATTGTCACCATGACTTCCACACAGCAGAGGACAGCAGTCTGTCATTGTACACCATGACTTCCACACAGCAGAGGACAGCAGTCTGTCATTGTACACCATGACTTCCACACAGCAGAGGACAGCAGTCTGTCATTGTGCACCATGACTTCCACACAGCAGAGGACAGCAGTCTGTCATTGTACACCAGGACTTCCACACAGCAGAGGACAGCAGTCTGTCATTGTGCACCAGGACTTCCACACAGCAGAGGACAGCAGTCTGTCATTGTACACCAGGACTTCCACACAGCAGAGGACAGCAGTCTGTCATTGTGCACCAGGACTTCCACACAGCAGAGGACAGCAGTCTGTCATTGTACACCACACAGCAGACTTCCACACAGCAGAGGACAGCAGTCTGTCATTGTACACCAGTTCTGTCATTGTACACCAGGACTTCCACACAGCAGAGGACAGCAGTCTGTCATTGTACACCAGGACTTCCACACAGCAGAGGACAGCAGTCTGTCATTGTACACCATGACTTCCACACAGCAGAGGACAGCAGTCTGTCATTGTGCACCATTGACTTCCACACAGCAGAGGACAGCAGTCTGTCATTGTGCACCATGACTTCCACACAGCAGTCTGTCATTGTGACCAGACTTCCACACAGCAGAGGACAGCAGTCTGTCATTGTGCACCATGACTTCCACACAGCAGAGGACAGTCTGTCATTGTGCACCATGACTTCCACACAGCAGTCTGTCATTGTGCACCATGACTTCCACACAGCAGAGGACAGCAGTCTGTCATTGTACACCATGACTTCCACACAGCAGTCTGTCATTGTGCACCATGACTTCCACACAGCAGAGGACAGCAGTCTGTCATTGTGCACCATGACTTCCACACAGCAGAGGACAGCAGTCTGTCATTGTACACCATGACTTCCACACAGCAGAGGACAGCAGTCTGTCATTGTACACCAGGACTTCCACACAGCAGTCTGTCATTGTACACCATGACTTCCACACAGCAGTCTGTCATTGTGCACCAGGACTTCCACACAGCAGAGGACAGCAGTCTGTCATTGTGCACCATGACTTCCACACAGCAGAGGACAGCAGTCTGTCATTGTGCACCAGGACTTCCACACAGCAGAGGACAGCAGTCTGTCATTGTGCACCAGGACTTCCACACAGCAGAGGACACACAGCAGTCTGTCATTGTACACCAGGACTTCCACACAGCAGAGGACAGCAGTCTGTCATTGTACACCATGACTTCCACACAGCAGAGGACACACAGCAGTCTGTCATTGTACACCAGGACTTCCACACAGCAGAGGACAGCAGTCTGTCATTGTGCACCAGGACTTCCACACAGCAGAGGACACACAGCAGTCTGTCATTGTACACCAGGACTTCCACACAGCAGAGGACAGCAGTCTGTCATTGTACAACATGACTTCCACACAGCAGAGGACAGCAGTCTGTCATTGTACAACATGACTTCCACACAGCAGAGGACACACAGCAGTCTGTCATTGCACACCAGGACTTCCACACAGCAGTCTGTCATTGTCCACCTGGACTTCTACACAGCAGTCTGTCATTGCACACCAGGACTTCCACACAGCAGTCTGTCATTGCACACCAGGACTTCCACACAACAGAGGACAGCAGCTGCTATTCCGGAGGACTGGGCTAGAAAAAATAAAACGGAGAAGCCTTTGCCTAAGGTACATCCCCACTCTCTCAACCAAAAGGACTACTGGACAGTTTTCAGGTCTTCCTGTTGTCCGCAACACTAAGAGGCAGTGGAACCGCCTGCTGTGCGCTGTCTGCCATATGGGGGAAGTCTTCAAAGTCCAGGTCTTCCTGTTGTCTGCAACACTAAGAGGCAGTGGAACGCCTGCTGTGCGCTGTCTGCCATATGGGGGAAGTCTTCAAAGTCCAGGTCTTCCTGTTGTCTGCAACACTAAGAGGCAGCTCTCTCTCTCTCTCTCTCTCTCTCTCTCTCTCTCTCTCTCTCTCTCTCTCTCTCTCTCTCTCTCTCTCTCTCTCTCTCTCTCTCTCTCTCTCTCTCTCTCTCTCTCTTGGTTTGTGGACTGTTTTAAGCAGGATTGGTCATCTGCATTGCAAAGTCATGATTTCTTTCAAGGGTATTGTATACTTAATCCAACAATTTCAATGAAGCCGTATTTACACACTTTAAATAATTTCTTTGTTCGTAAAGATATTGCTAGATTTCGAATGGGAATGTCTGCAATTAACTGTAATTTCTTACAATATATGGCACGTTTAGACAAAAGTAAAGATCATTGTCCTTTTTGTTGTGCAACTCTTGAGACTGAAATTCACTTTCTATTTATATGTCCTAAATATAATGATTTAAGAAGAGAACTAATTCCAGCAAAATATTATAAACATCCTTCATCTTTCAGACTCACATTGATTTTATGTAATCAAAACCCTAGCATTATTATTAAGACGACATTATTTATTCATAGAGCTCTCGCCTTGCGAAAAGAATATATACATGCATGATGAATGTTTGTATCTGTTTTGTTTGCATATAATACGTGTTTTTGGTGTGTCTTTATTCTTTTTTTCGTTGTTGCTCATATATATATATATATGCAATACTTTTTTTGTGAACTCCATTGTTATGGGCCAGAGGCCTAACAATTAAAATATTTTTGACTTTGACTTTGAGACTCTCTCTCTCTCTCTCTCTCTCTCTCTCTCTCTCTCTCTCTCTCTCTCTCTCTCTCTCTCTCTCTCTCTCTCTCTCTCTCTCTCTCTCTCTCTCTCTCTCTCTCTCACACACATATACACTCACACACACGAGCACACACGTAGGCTACACACACTAACCAACCTCACTCCTCTTTCTCTCGTCCACTAGAATTGCAATAATATTATGATCAACAGTTAAAGGGTACTTGTTCACAGCCACATAGCAGCATTATGTGGATTCAACGACAAAACAGTCGTATTTATAATGTATAGTATTAACATATAATACAGACACGGTTAACATAGTATTTCTAGCTGACATTTAGTTCTTTCTTTCTTTTTTATCTTAATATTAGAGCTCTCTTATTGAACGCTTGTATTATGAATTTTGACAAGCATACCAACTGATTTGCTGTTTCTTCATTCATCACTTTAGCTAACCTTTTGGAAGAATCAGAGTCTGGATTGAAAGAAGGGCAATCAGCTAACAATTTAGGACGGATATCAGAGTATCCTTTACAATCAAACAGAAAATGGAATACTCTGTTTCAGGCTTGCTTTTACATATAGGACACACAATATTTTCATCTGTTGCATTAAAACGAAAACGATGCACATTGAGCTGAGACACACCCATTCGTATTTGAGCTAGAGCGTTCCGATAGGCGTCTTTCCATAAACATGTTATGCACACTTATCTGGCAAAAACGTGTTTAATCATTCCATAACAGTGCCGATCTAGGGGGGGGGGTGCTTTGGGTGCTGCAGCACCCCCCCCCCCCCCTGCTGTCAACGCTCTTAAGAAGTTCTGTTCTGAGCTCACAGGAGATGCCACAAAACAGCTTTAAAATGTTGAAAACTCGTTTTCGGACTGGGGGGCTTTGCCCCCCTGGACCCCCCACCAGGGCTTTGCCCCTGGACCCCAAAAGGGGCCTAGGCGGCCCCTGGACCTCGGCCTAAAAAATGTTTCAAGCACCCCCCCTTCAAAAGTCTGTGATCCGGTCCTGCATAAGTGGTCAGATTTGGACTCTCTTCAATGTGGTTTTTCCAGCGGTGACAGAATGAGCCAAATAAGCGCTCTCGTAGTTCAATGCAAAAACGTTTCTCTCTGTAACATCCGAACAACCACACCTGTTCAAAGCCATTACTGCAAAGCATAGACCTGACATGTGACACCCACATTAGAGAGAGAGAGAGAGAGAGAGAGAGAGAGAGAGAGAGAGAGAGAGAGAGAGAGAGAGAGAGAGAGAGAGAGAGAGAGAGAGAGAGAGAGAAAGGGGGGAGAGAGAGAGAGAGAGAGAGAGAGAGAGAGAGAGAGAGAGAGAGAGAGAGAGAGAGAGAGAGACAGAGAGAGAGAGAGAGAGAGAAGGAGAGAGAGAGAGAGAAGAGAGGAGAAAGAGAGAGAGAGAGAGAGAGAGAGAGAGAGAGAGAGAGAGAGAGAGAGAGAGAGAGAGAGAGAGAGAGAGAGAGAGAGAGAGAGAGAGAGAGAGAGAGAGAGAGAAGGGGGGAGAAAGAGAGGAGGCTGTTTCGAACATGATTGATTTCTTTTATGAAGCTCAAATCAGACTCATGCATGGTAGGTGGACTTGACTCGAACATTTTCTAATACTCTCTCTCTCTCTCTCTCTCTCTCTCTCTCTCTCTCTCTCTCTCTCTCTCTCTCTCTCTCTCTCTCTCTCTCTCTCTCTCTCTCTCTCTCTCTCTCTCTCTCTCTCTCTCTCTCTCTCTCTCTCTCTCTCTCTCTCTCTCTCTCTCTCTCTCTCTCTCTCTCTCTCTCTCTCTCTCTCTCTCTCTCTCTCTCTCTCTCATCGCGATTGGTCCAAACCAAAGGAATATTTTAAGCGCACAAGAAAAACAATCCAATGGTTTTCTTTACTGTTACTATATTACCATTTTTCGGTTTTGTGTTAGGAAAATAGGCAAAACAGTGGTTTGTATATATTTTCCGTTTATAGGTAAAAGGAAAATGTCTTATTATAAAAGAATACAAAAACAAAACCAAGAAAAAAGGAACACAATCTGTCTTACCCACAAGGGCGGTAACTACTATGACGACCAGCATGTTGAGATAACGCCAACCTAGACTGTACTAGAGTACCTAGGCAGACCAAATGATTACCTCCCTTTATAGATAGACTTTAAAAAAAACACGAAATAAGGACAGTCACGATTTTGTAAAGCAAACGTTTTTTCTTCTTTCAATATTTTTTCCCTTTCTTACCTTCTTCTTTAAAAAACACAATTAAAGTTAAAACCTAGGGGTATGACCTAGAAATGTTTAGTAACAATCGTTTCTTGGCATTTTTGAGTGCTTTGGACCATAAGGTTCAAGAATCCGGCGGGTGTACAAATGACACCCTCTTGGCATTTTGACAATTCAAGATGGCGGCCAAGATGGCGGCCGAATAAGGTAATTACTATATCTTTCGAAGTAAACCACATAAACTCATAATTTTTCAGTCTAGGATAGTGTTTTCAGGGTCCAGGAACCCATTCCTGGCGTTTGAATAGTTATTTGGCCACTTTTTGTGTTTTCAAGATGGCGGCTATAATGGCTGTGAAATAGTTTCGGTTACTAAATCTTTGGAACGTTGTTACAAAAACAAATCATATTTTTGATGTTAAGAAATGCTTTTCAGTGTTCATGATGTCTAATCGATGGCTTGGAGTCAAAACGGACTATCTTTAGATAGTCCATTGACGTATTATTGGATTTATTACAAAAAACTAATAACTTGTATCAAACAATGACTGCAGAAATATAAAAAAGGGGGGTTTTTGCTTTTTATTTCAGCAGTCTTTTTTTTTTATTTATTAGTTTTCGTACTAAGTTCAATAATATGTCAATGGACTACTAAAGATAGTCCTTTTTGACTCCAAGCCATCGTAATGTTCATATAGAGATTCTAACATTACCAAATTCAAAATTGTTTTGACCATAATACTTATGTACACCGGAAGCATATATATATAGTAAGGTGTTTAGTGTAAGGGGATCCATTCTCATTGTCCACGTACAAATTAACCCATGTAACAAAACTTTTAAAATTGTATCTTTGAACCAGTTCACATGTATTTCAACAAAGATTAAGCACCAAGTTGACATTGATGTTGTGTCTTACCAACTTGATAAACTGTAATAGGAACTTAACAACACTTCATATAGCACTTCTGACTATGTCAAAAGGAAAGTAAAGACGTTTTAAAACAAATTGACTTGCTGATCCTTGTCCTCCCTCTCCTGCACAACATCGTCGTCTTTATCATCGTTTTGGTTACATGGTAATGACCTGATGAAGCAAAAGTAGATTGAAGACAGCTTTTAGCCCGTCTCCTGCACAACATCGTCATCTTCGTCGTCATCATCAGGAGGCTTGCTGGTGAACTTGTTGCAGCAAAAAGGCCCACCTGCGCAGGCACAGAATATAGTACATGGAAGTTGTCGGCCCGTACATCGACAGTTCCCTGTCTTGCAAGCTGTGTCTGACTCGCAGCCACATCGAATGAGCCAGAGGACGTAGTCTGGTGCTGTAGAAACACCTGCTGGCACAGGCATTGGAGACAGGGACTTGTTTACGTCATCGGCTTCCCAGCCGTAGTCCCGCGGATCAAGAGGTGGTGGATCTGATTCCAATGCAGCATGCCACTGCGCAACTTGGAAGTGTGCTCGCTTCATGTTTTCCGCAAATGCTTCTGTAGTTGGTGGCAAGGAACAGAGTTTGGGTGCACCAGCGGATTTGGATGTCTTTTGCGCCCATAGCCGCTGACGGCACTCACTCATTGTTACTCCTGATCCATTGTAGGCAGCTACCATGAATTCAGTCGTTTCCTTTTCCACATCACTCCACAGTGCATCGACCACACCAAGGGCATTCAAGAGGAACCCCTTCTTTGATATGGTAACAGCTGTTGTCTTGCCAATACCATAGCATGCTGCTACCGTGTCACCGTGTCAATACCATAGCATGCTGCTACCGTGATGTCAATACCATAGCATGCTGCCCGTGTCACCGTGTCAATACCATAGCATGCTGCTACCGTGTCACCGTGTCAATACCATAGCATGCTGCTACCGTGTCACCGTGTCAATACCATAGCATGCTGCTACCGTGTCACAGCCACTGATCCATCTTTGGCCAGGACTTGTGGGATGAGGACCGGATGCTTCCTGACGTCTCTGGGATGTCCATGCAAACTCTGCCGTAGACTGTTGATCGCATCATCAAAGGAGATGAGGAACCAGACTTTTGGTAGTGGTAACACAGTAGGGCAAACACATCTGTATCATCTGATATGACACAGACCTGAGCATCGTCAGTTTGGCATGCCCAGAGAGCATGCTTGACAAGTCTAATGTCTGCCTCCTCGTGAGTTGAATACAGGTCAATCTCTGCTCTCTTTCTCCCCTTGTACACTGCTGTTGGCACTGGGTCAACACCTGTCAGGAGTAGGCGGTGATCTTGTGTGACTTTGTCGAGGAACTCTTGCTCATTGATTATTTGCTCAAATGTGATGAGGTTTAGCTGAACTTTGTTTGCTGCACATTTAAGTACAGCATCCCTGGGTGGGAGGGGAGACTTTGCAGTTAGTTTGTAAATTCGGGAGGGTCCTGTTTTGCCAACACAGGCTGCTCTTGTGCTGCTCTTTGTAGAGAAGTCGTAGTATCTGTCCAGAACCAGATGGACTTCAACATGGCTGAGATGGTCTGCAACCCAGGTCTTGAAATATTCAACAAATGTTAGAACAGTTCCCGGTGAGGGCCAGTGAATTGTCCATAGAACAGCAGAGACATCGACCACGATGACAGAAGGTTCTCACCATTTCCTTGCAGATGTTTCAACACCGAGACATTTCTTCAAACATGCCTTCCCAGTGGCAAGACGAATACTTCCATCTGAATGGAACATGGAAGGAGGGTATGCTGCTAATTCACAACTGAGTACCTCTCCAATATCAACATCCTGCTGGCTCACCATCAGGCCAATCACTCTGGCATAAATCGCCTCCTGGTCAATAACAGCAACGTCCCCAACTTTGACAGCCTTTCTGTTGGCAGAAAAGGTAAGAACCTGCCTTTTGATTGGGTTGTAGAAGCCTTCAGGCCATGAAGACTCTGAAGCTTCCATCTGCTCCTGGCCCAGTGTCACTGCACTGTCAATGTTCACATCTTGCTGTGCTATGGCTCCTGTGACGACGTTCATTAGAGCACCATCAGGATGACTGTCGGGATCCATTGGGTCAATACACTCTAACAACGTGGAGCAGAGAGACTGGCGATTCTGTGCATCAGTTTTAATTCGCCCATTGGATTCTTCTTTGTGCACCAGTTTTGGTGTACTGTCTTCTTCAGTCATCATCTGCAAGTCCTCTGTCAGTGTTATGACTGCGTGCTGGCTGTAGGCCCACGTTGCCACAGTTTGTGGATTTTGTGTGTCTCCAATTATGCCACTCGGGCCCTTCCCTCGCTTCATCCATGTAGTTT
This sequence comes from Phymorhynchus buccinoides, assembly GCA_017654935.2. NCBI lineage: Eukaryota > Metazoa > Mollusca > Gastropoda > Neogastropoda > Raphitomidae > Phymorhynchus > Phymorhynchus buccinoides. The sequence continues at coordinate 2,041,672 of CM065693.1, forward strand.
CAATGAACTGGTCTGATGGAATGCCATTCCAGAGTCCTTCCACGTGATGAAGAACCTGCTCTCCTCGAAGGAACTGCTGTTCAACTTCAGGTGGGAGCCAGGTAAGAGTGCGGCAGAAGAAAAGGCTGTAACGAGCATAACTGTTCATTTCAACCACTTACACTGATTGAATATTCATTTAAATATTAGAAATGGATTCCTTGGCCCCAAAAACCTTACCATAGGCACCAATATCGTGATTCTAAGTGGCATAGTTCAAAAGTAATGTCCAACGACATATTTTGGCCGCCATCTTGGCCGCCATCTTGGCCGCCATCTTGGCCGCCATCTTGGCCAATCTTGATTTGTGCAAATGCCAAGAGGGGAAAATCTGTACACCCGCCGGATTCTTCATCTATATGGTCTAGAGCACTGAAAACTGCAAAGAAACGATTGTTTCTAGAGATTTCTAGGTTCTAGGAAAAAATAGCCCTCTGCCACCGGACTATAGAGAGACTTTTAAAAAACACGAAATAAGGACAGTCACGATTGTAAAGCAAACGTTTTTTCTTCTTTCAATATTTTTTCCCTCTCTTACCTTCTTCTTTAAAAAAACCAACACAATTTAACTTAAAATCCTTTTAGGTTTGTAGCACATGCGTGATAAAGATTTATATTTGAGTGGTAAGTACAGATGTACTCTGAAGATATAATTTAAAATGGAGTTTGGAGACCTTACTTGTTCTACTTCTTCTAATATCAATTGCTGCCTGCGATGTTCTATAGTTCTATATAGTTTCAATAGTTTTATCTCCTTTACTGTAATGTTTTTGCGTGTTCTTTGTTGTCTTTGTTTTGTTTGTTCGCGAGCAATGTCAGTATACAATAGTTTGATGTCTTACTTCACAGTTAGAATGTGTCTATTACCTCAACACTGCATGGATTGTGTTACTTCACAGTCACAAGGTGTCTATTACCTCAACACTGCATGGATTGTTTTGCTTCACAGTTACAAGGTGTCTATTACCTCAACACTGCATGGATTGTCTTACTTCACAGTTACAAGGTGTCTATTACCTCAACACAGCATGGATTGTCTTACTTCACAGTTACAAGGTGTCTATTACCTCAACACTGCATGGATTGTCTTACTTCACAGTTACAAGGTGTCTATTACCTCAACACTGCATGGATTGTCTTACTTCACAGTTACAAGGTGTCTATTACCTCAACACTGCATGGATTGTCTTACTTCACAGTTACAAGGTGTCTATTACCTCAACACTGCATGGATTGTCTTACTTCACAGTCACAAGGTGTCTATTACCTCAACACTGCATGAATTGTCTTACTTCACAGTCACAAGGTGTCTATTACCTCAACACTGCATGAATTGTCTTACTTCACAGTTACAAGGTGTCTATTACCTCAACACTGCATGGATTGTCTTACTTCACAGTCACAAGGTGTCTATTACCTCAACACTGCATGGATTGTCTTACTTCACAGTCAGAAGGTGTCAATTACCTCAACACTGCATGGATTGTCTTACTTGACAGTTACAAGGTGTCTATTACCTCAACACTGCATGGAATTGTCTTACTTGACAGTTACAAGGTGTCTATTACCTCAACACAGCATGGATTGTCTTACTTCACAGTTACAAGGTGTCTATTACCTCAACACTGCATGGATTGTCTTACTTCACAGTTACAAGGTGTCTATTACCTCAAGACTGCACAGTTAGAAGGTGTCTATGTGGTGCATAGTGTGGTGCATAGTGTGGTACATAGTGTGGTGGATAGTGTGGTATATAGTGTGGTGCATAGTGTGGTACATAGTGTGGTACATAGTGTGGTACATAGTGTGGTATATAGTGTGGTACATAGTGTGGTGCATAGTGTGGTATATACTGTGGTGGATAGTGTTGGTACATAGTGTGGTATATAGTGTGGTATATAGTGTGGTGCATAGTGTGGTACATAGTGTGGTACATAGTGTGGTACATAGTGTGGTGCATAGTGTGGTGCATAGTGTGGTGCATAGTGTGGTACATAGTGTGGTACATAGTGTGGTAGTGTGTGCATAGTGTGGTGCATAGTGTGGTATATAGTGTGGTGCATAGTGTGGTACATAGTGTGGTGCATAGTGTGGTACATAGTGTGGTGGATAGTGTGGTACATAGTGTGGTGCATAGTGTGGTACATAGTGTGGTGCATAGTGTGGTACATAGTGTGGTGCATAGTGTGGTACATAGTGTGGTGCATAGTGTGGTACATAGTGTGGTACATAGTGTGGTGGTGGCTGCATAGTGTGGTATATAGTGTGGTATATAGTGTGGTACATAGTGTGGTACATAGTGTGGTAAGCATAGTGTGGTGCATAGTGTGGGTGCATAGTGTGGTACATAGTGTGGTACATAGTGTGGTACATAGTGTGGTACATAGTGTGGTATATAGTGTGGTGCATAGTGTGGTACATAGTGTGGTACATAGTGTGGTGCATAGTGTGGTATATAGTGTGGTGCATAGTGTGGTACATAGTGTGGTACATAGTGTGGTACATAGTGTGGTGCATAGTGTGGTACATAGTGTGGTGCATAGTGTGGTACATAGTGTGGTACATAGTGTGGTACATAGTGTGGTACATAGTGTGGTGCATAGTGTGGTGCATAGTGTGGTACATAGTGTGGTACATAGTGTGGTGCATAGTGTGGTGCATAGTGTGGTACATAGTGTGGTATATAGTGTGGTGCATAGTGTGGTGCATAGTGTGGTGCATAGTGTGGTACATAGTGTGGTTCATAGTGTGGTACATAGTGTGGTGCATAGTGTGGTACATAGTGTGGTGCATAGTGTGGTACATAGTGTGGTGCATAGTGTGGTATATAGTGTGGTGCATAGTGTGGTACATAGTGTGGTGCATAGTGTGGTTCATAGTGTGGTACATAGTGTGGTGCATAGTGTGGTACATAGTGTGGTACATAGTGTGGTACATAGTGTGGTACATAGTGTGGTACATAGTGTGGTACATAGTGTGGTAGCATAGTGTGGTACATAGTGTGGTGCATAGTGTGGTACATAGTGTGGTACATAGTGTGGTACATAGTGTGGTACATAGTGTGGTACATAGTGTGGTGCATAGTGTGGTACATAGTGTGGTGCATAGTAGTGTGGTGGTACATAGTGTGGTGCATAGTGTGGTACATAGTGTGGTACATAGTGTGGTACATAGTGTGGTGCATAGTGTGGTGCATAGTGTGGTGCATAGTGTGGTACTGTGATAGTGTGGTGCATAGTGTGGTACATAGTGTGGTTGCCATAGTGTGGTACATAGTGTGGTGCATAGTGTGGTAGATAGTGTGGTACATAGTGTGGTGCATAGTGTGGTGCATAGTGTGGTACATAGTGTGGTGCATGTGGTAGTAGTGTGGTACATAGTGTGGTGGCATAGTGTGGTGGATAGTGTGGTACATAGTGTGGTACATAGTGTGGTACATAGTGTGGTATATAGTGTGGTATAGTGTGGGATATGTGGTATAGTGTGGTACATAGTGTGGTACATAGTGTGGTACATAGTGTGGTGCATAGTGTGGTGCATAGTGTGGTA
>CM065693.1:2048865-2051365 GCA_017654935.2 Phymorhynchus buccinoides
TAGAATGTGTGTGAGCTGTGATGTTACCGAACTGTCTATAGAATAGCTGCTCTGTATGATGTACCGAACTGTTTAGAATGTGTGTATGATGTATACCGAACTGTTAGAAATGTGTGTGTTGATGAATGTAGCGTAAACAATAGAATGTGTGTGATGTACCGAACTGTTAGAATGTGTGTGTGTGTGAATGTGTGATGTTTAGAACTGTTAGAATGTGTGTGATGTACCGAACTGTTAGAATGTGTGTGTGATGTACCGAACTGTTAGAATGTGTGTGTGATGTACCGAACTGAACTGTTAGTACTGAATGTGTGTGTGTGTGAATGTACCGAACTGTTAGAACGTTTGTTAGAATGTGTGTATGATGTACCGAACTGTTAGAATGTGTGTGTGATGTACCGAACTGTTAGAATGTGTGTGATGTATGTACCGAACTGTTAGAATGTGTGTGTGATGTACCGAACTGTTAGAATGTGTGTGTGTATGATGTACCGAACTGTTAGAATGTGTGTATGATGTACCGAACTGTTAGAATGTGTGTGTGATGTACCGAACTGTTAGAATGTGTGTATGATGTACCGAACTGTTAGAATGTGTGTATGATGTACCGAACTGTTAGAATGTGTGTGTGATGTACCGAACTGTTAGAATGTGTGTATGATGTAACGAACTGTTAGAATGTGTGTGTGATGTACCGAACTGTTAGAATGTGTGTATGATGTACCGAACTGTTAGAATGTGTGTGATGTACTGAACTGTTAGAATGTGTGTGTGTGATGTACCGAAATGTTAGAATGTGTGTGTGATGTTACCGAACTGTTAGAATGTGTGTGTGATGTACTGAACTGTTAGAATGTGTGTGTGTATGATGTACTGAACTGTTAGAATGTGTGTATGATGTACCGAACTGTTAGAATGTGTGTGTATGATGTACCGAACTGTTAGAATGTGTGTGTGATGTACCGAACTGTTAGAATGTGTGTGTGATGTACCGAACTGTTAGAATGTGTGTGTGATGTACCGAACTGTTAGAATGTGTGTATGATGTAACGAACTGTTAGAATGTGTGTGTGATGTACCGAACTGTTAGAATGTGTGTGTGATGTACCGAACTGTTAGAATGTGTGTGTGATGTAACGAACTGTTAGAATGTGTGTGTGTGATGTACCGAACTGTTAGATGTGTGTGTGTGATGTAACGAACTGTTAGAATGTGTGTGTGATGTACCGAACTGTTAGAATGTGTGTGTGATGTACCGAACTGTTAGAATGTGTGTGTGATGTACCGAACTGTTAGAATGTGTGTATGATGTACCGAACTGTTAGAATGTGTGTGTGATGTACCGAACTGTTAGAATGTGTGTGTGATGTACCGAACTGTTAGAATGTATGTATGATGTACCGAACTGTTAGAATGTGGTGTGGGTGATGTACCGAACTGTTAGGTGTGTGTGTGTGTGATGTACCAAACTGTTAGAATGTGTGTGTGTGTGATGTACCAAACTGTTAGAATGTGTGTGTGTGATGCACCAAACTGTTAGAATGTGTGTGTGATGTACCAAACTGTTAGAATGTGTGTGTGATGTACCGAACTGTTAGAATGTGTGTGTGATGTAGAACTGTTAGAATGTGTGTGATGTACCGAACTGTTAGAATGTGTGTGTGATGTACCGAACTGTTAGAATGTGTGTGTGATGTACCAAACTGTTAGAATGTGTGTGTATGATGTACCAAACTGTTAGAATGTGTGTATGATGTATCGAACTGTTAGAATGTGTGTGTATGATGTACCGAACTGTTAGAATGTGTGTGATGTACCGAACTGTTAGAATGTGTGTATGATGTACCGAACTGTTAGAATGTCTGTGTGATGTAGCGAACTGTTAGAATGTGTGTGTGATGTACCGAACTATTAGAATGTGTGTATGATGTACCGAACTGTTAGAATGGTGTGTGTGTGTGTGTGTGTGTGTGTGTGTGTGTGTGTGTGTGTGTGTGTGTGCGTGCGTGTGTGTGCGTGCGTGCGTGCGTGTGTGTGTGCGTGCGCGTGTGCGTGCGTGTGCGTGCGTGCGTGTGCGTGCGTGCGTGTGCGCGCGTGCGCGCGTGTGCGCGCGCGTACGTGCGTGTGCGTGAAAGCGTGCGTGCGTGCGTGTGTGTGCGCTTGTGTAAAAGTGGTTACAGTTTGTCGAAGTGTATTTTCTTGGACCTGTTTGTGGTTTACTACACAGGCCTATTCTTTTCATTTAATCGCGTGTTGACTGTGAGAAATGTATGATCAGATTGTTGAACGAACTTTCGTTGCTCTTAGCTGGCTGTTGGTTTCCGTCCTGTTGTCCGTGTTTGACTGACGTCCCCTCTGCTCACGGATATCTGTGTTCACATGGATAAGGCACTCTGCACTGGACAGTTATAGATAGTCTCCCTTGGCTCTTTGTTGAATTGTCCGTTAAGATTTTACCCTGGAACCTCTCTCTCTCTCTCTCTCTCTCTGTCTCTCTCTC
>CM065693.1:2053865-2058865 GCA_017654935.2 Phymorhynchus buccinoides
CACTGTTTTCCTAACTGTGTGCTGAGCCTACAATGTTTGAGCACTGATCGCTGCTCATAACTGATCTGCACTGTTTTCCTAACTGTGTGCTGAGCCTACAATGTTTGAGCACTGATCGCTGCTCATAACTGATCTGCACTGTTTTCCTAACTGTGTGCTGAGCCTACAATGTTTGAGCACTGATCGCTGCTCATAACTGATCTAATCGCTGCACTGTTTTCCTAACTGTGTGCTGAGCCTACAATGTTTGAGCACTGATCGCTGCTCATAACTGATCTGCACTGTTTTCCTAACTGTGTGCTGAGCCTACAATGTTTGAGCACTGATCGCTGCTCATAACTGATCTAATCGCTGCACTGTTTTCCTAACTGTGTGCTGAGCCTACAATGTTTGAGCACTGATCGCTGCTCATAACTGATCTGCACTGTTTTCCTAACTGTGTGCTGAGCCTACAATGTTTGAGCACTGATCGCTGCTCATAACTGATCTGCACTGTTTTCCTAACTGTGTGCTGAGCCTACAATGTTTGAGCACTGATCGCTGCTCATAACTGATCTGCACTGTTTTTCTAGCTGTGTGCTGAGCCTACAATGTTTGAGCACTGATCGCTGCTCATAACTGATCTGCACTGTTTTCCTAACTGTGTGCTGAGCCTACAATGTTTGAGCACTGATCGCTGCTCATAACTGATCTGCACTGTTTTCCTAACTGTGTGCTGAGCCTACAATGTTTGAGCACTGATCGCTGCTCATAACTGATCTGCACTGTTTTTCTAGCTGTGTGCTGAGCCTACAATGTTTGAGCGCTGATCGCTGCTCATAACTGATCTGCACTGTTTTTCGAGCTGTCTTTCCTGGTACCCAAATAAACAAAAAGCAAAACAACTGTCTGGTTTCCGCCTATATGTTCCTGGCCTGCAAGGTGTGTGCTCATCAACACCCTCCAACCCTTATCCTGATCCTTATCCCTCATCAAGTCCTCCTTAACCCAAACCTCACCCTTACCACCCCATTGCATACATAATGTTGGATTGTTAGAAGCTTGCTTTGCGGGTGGGGTTGTCAACAGAAACGTGTTCTTAAGCAAAGAATGATTCAGTGTTACAAACAGGATTGGAACAGCAAATTAAATTCCAGCGATCATTTCCAAGCATACCGTACGTTTTTACAGCCGGACCCTTTCCTTACACAGCTAACAATGAAGAAGTTCAAGGCTAATTAATAAATCTGCACAGTTTGGTCTGGGTTTAAACGATCTAAGAAACGATAAGCGTTACGAAACGAACACTCCCAAAACAAGTCCATTCTGTGATCAAATCGAACATGAATTGCACTTTTTATCTTTTGTGCCAGCTTCATTACGGGGAAAGTATATTTGTAAGCACAACCAAATCAGAAGTAATCGCCCTTTTGAACTAAAAGGCCTTCTTGCCAACGAAGACACTATTATAACAAGAGATGTTACTATGCTCATCTATTACGCGTTCAAAAGGAGATATGAACTTATGTGTTAGTGGCTATTAGTATTATAATATAGTAGCTTAGAAATAATATGCTGGAAACACGTTTCATTATGAACGTATGTGTTAATGGCTATTTAGTAGCTTAGAAATAATATGCTGGTAAGACGTTTAATTATGAACGTATGTGTTAATGGCTATTTAGTAGCTTAGAAATAATATGCTGGTAAGACGTTTCAGTAGGTCATTCCTGCTTTCTTGTTGCTATGTTTCCATGTTTATCATGTGTGTGCTGCGCACCCCTAATGTTAAAGGTCGGAAGTCTATCATTAAAACATTTTTGACTTTGAGTCTAATTCCTCTCAAAATGGACTGCTGGCTGTTGAGAAAGAAGGGTCCATGGCCTCCTAGAAATACTCCTTACAGACAGATAAACAGATAGACAGACAGACAGTCAGACAGACAGACACATGGACAAACTGACTCATTCATTCCCCCAGGGCTGGACTGCCTGTTGACCATGAAGAAAGCTCCCGTGGCCTCCCCGAAATACTCGGCGGAGTTGCTCATGGAATAGGCGTTGGAGCGCCACAGAGAGTTGGTCCTGGCGTGCTGGAAGGCATTGTTCTTCTGCACAACACACACACACACACACACACACACACACACACACACACACACACACACACACACACACACACACACACACACACACACACACACACACACACACACACACACACACACACACACACACACACACACACACACACACACACACACACACACACACACACACACACACTGATGACAAAGCCATATTACACGCACTCTCGGTTTAACCCATTCATAAAAGCCAGATTCCAAACAGGAACATTATCCGATGCACTCTTTCATTAAGATCCGCTTTGAAGTCGTAAAGTGCGAAGCTGACGAGAAAGCTTACATCTAATTAAATCAAATCACATCATCAATACTTTTCTATATTGAACATTTTTGTCTTTCGAATGTTTGCGTGTTTTTTGTCATATGTCTGTTCATCGCGAGCGTCGTATGATAATGGGCTTACCCCGTGGGGTACCGGGGGTCTTCTGTATACATAGTTTCCCCAGGCAACCTTCTGGAAGTTCTGTGCTTGTAACTTCCTCTAATCTGTCACTCTCTTTGACTCTGCCTGTTCCCTTTGCTTACTGTCATCTACTATCTTTCTGCCTTACCGGTCCATTCTCCTGCCTTTTTTTTTCTTCAGGAAACACTTTCAAAAAGATTTCCTGCAGCCGAAGTCGGACTTGCTGGGCCTAACTATTTCTTAGTTAGGCGCATAACGGCAGCATGACACATCTGCGCTCAGGAAACTGTCTGAGCGATCGAAGAAGAGGAAGAAGCAGAAGAAGAAGAAGAGGAAGAAGAAGAAGAAGAAGAAGAAGAAGAAGAAGAAGAAGAAGAAGAAGAAGAAGAAGAAGAAGAAGAAGAAGAAGAAGAAGAGGAAGAAGAAGAAGAAGAAGAAGAAGAGGAAGAAGCAGAAGAAGAAGAAGAAGAAGAAGAAGAAGAAGAAGAAGAAGAAGAAGAAGAAGAAGAAGAAGAAGAAGAAGAAGAAGAAGAAGAAGAAGAAGAAGAAGAAGAAGAAGAAGAAGAAGAGGAAGAAGAAGAAGAAGAAGAAGAAGAAGAAGACGACTGGGTTCACCCTCGCGTGGTTGTGTTTGTGGACATTATGCAAGGACAGCAGCCTGTCATTGCACACCAGGACTTCCACACAGCAGTCTGTCATTGCACACCAGGACGTCCACACAGCAGTCTGTCATTGTACACCAGGACTTCCACACAGCAGTCTGTCATTGTACACCATGACTTCCACACAGCAGAGGACAGCAGTCTGTCATTGCACACCAGGACGTCCACACAGCAGTCTGTCATTGTACACCAGGACGTCCACACAGCAGTCTGTCATTGTACACCATGACTTCCACACAGCAGAGGACAGCAGTCTGTCATTGTACACCATGACTTCCACACAGCAGAGGACAGCAGTCTGTCATTGTGCACTATGACTTCCACACAGCAGACGACAGCAGTCTGTCATTGTACACCATGACTTCCACACAGCAGAGGACAGCAGTCTGTCATTGTACACCATGATTTCCACACAGCAGAGGACAGCAGTCTGTCATTGCACACCAGGACTTCCACACAGCAGAGGACAGCAGTCTGTCAGTGTGCACCAGGACTTCCACACAGCAGAGGACAGCAGTCTGACATTGTGCACCATGACTTCCACACAGCAGAGGACAGCAGTCTGTCATTGTACACCATGATTTCCACACAGCAGAGGACAGCAGTCTGTCATTGTACACCAGGACTTCCACACAGCAGAGGACAGCAGTCTGTCATTGTGCACCATGACTTCCACACAGCAGAGGACACACAGCAGTCTGTCATTGTACACCATGACTTCCACACAGCAGAGGACAGCAGTCTGTCATTGTGCACCATGACTTCCACACAGCAGAGGACACACAGCAGTCTGTCATTGTACACCATGACTTCCACACAGCAGAGGACAGCAGTCTGTCATTGTACACCATGACTTCCACACAGCAGAGGACAGCAGTCTGTCATTGTGCACTATGACTTCCACACAGCAGACGACAGCAGTCTGTCATTGTGCACCATGACTTCCACACAGCAGAGGACAGCAGTCTGTCATTGTGCACCATGACTTCCACACAGCAGAGGACACACAGCAGTCTGTCATTGTACACCAGGACTTCCACACAGCAGTCTGTCATTGTACACCAGGACGTCCACACAGCAGTCTGTCATTGTACACCAGGACTTCCACACAGCAGAGGACAGCAGTCTGTCATTGTACACCAGGACTTCCACACAGCAGAGGACAGCAGTCTGTCATTGTACACCATGACTTCCACACAGCAGAGGACACACAGCAGTCTGTCATTGCACACCAGGACTTCCACACAGCAGTCTGTCATTGTACACCAGGACTTCTACACAGCAGTCTGTCATTGCACACCAGGACTTCCACACAGCAGTCTGTCATTGCACACCAGGACATCCACACAGCAGTCTGTCATTGCACACCAGGACTTCCACACAGCAGAGGACACACAGCAGTCTGTCATTGCACACCAGGACTTCCACACAGCAGTCTGTCATTGTACACCAGGACTTCTACACAGCAGTCTGTCATTGCACACCAGGACATCCACACAGCAGTCTGTCATTGTACACCAGGACTTCCACACAGCAGTCTGTCATTGCACACCAGGACTTCCACACAGCAGTCTGTCATTGCACACCAGGACTTCCACACAGCAGTCTGTCATTGCACACCAGGACTTCCACACAGCAGTCTGTCATTGCACACCAGAACTTCCACACAGCAGTCTGTCATTGCACACCAGGACTTCCACACAACAGAGGACAGCAGCTGCTATTCCGGAGGACTGGGCTAGAAAAAATATAACGGAGAAGCCTTTGCCCAAGTCAACCAAAAGGACTACTGGACAGTCTTCAAAGTCCA
>CM065693.1:2063865-2076365 GCA_017654935.2 Phymorhynchus buccinoides
ACACGTCTACCCCCAACCCATCCTCACCCTGTCCCCACCCCAACAAGGAACAATAAATCGGTAAGCGCTACGCTTGCGATGACGCGCTCTCCGTGGGAGAGCAGCCCTAATTTCACGGAGATAAGTCTCTGTGAGTAGAATAACACTGCAGAGCAGATAGCAATGGCCGTCTGACCTTGGCACTGAGGCGTGTCCCTCAGGTGGGCATACTCGGGGAAGATGGTCAGTTTCTCCGTTCTGCGGAAGATGCCCATGCCGACATGATGGCGGGCCATGTTGGAAAACACCTGAGATGGCGAATACCGCAACATCTTGTGGATGTCCTGAGCCACCTGTCACCACAGAATGCGAATGCGAATGCGAATGTTTTATCAGTTCAGGCCTAGGCCCCTCACTGAAGGGGCATCAAGTAATACAATGCGTGTTGATATAAATACATCAACAACCATAATCACGAAGCATTGAATAATTACTTGTACAAACATAAAACAGAAGACAATTCAAGCCTGTTAAGAAATCATTAACTGTAGCCTTTTCCGGGCTTTGTAGACGTACATAGCCAAGTTCACAATAGCTTTCTCATGTTGACATGCCATTAGGACATTCAAGCGAAAAAGACATGGGTTATTATAACACTTTGCTTGAATTAGTTTCATTCTTAGATCATGCAGCACAGGACAAATACAAAGGAAATGTAGTTCATCTTCTCTACCTATATTACAAAGTCGGCATTTCATTCCATGATCATATGATATTCTGTATCTTAACCTATGACAAAGTAAAACAGAAACACCAAAACGGAACTTAGTTAATGCACTTTTGACATATCTATTGACGAGAGAGAGAGAGAGAGAGAGAGAGAGAGAGAGAGAGAGAGAGAGAGAGAGAGAGAGAGAGAGAGAGAGAGAGAGAGAGAGAGAGAGAGAGAGAGAGAGAGAGAGAGAGAGAGAGAGAGAGAGAGAGAGAGAGAGAGAGAGAGAGAGAGAGAGAGAGAGAGGGGAGATCATTATTAGGAAAATCATGGTAATTAAAATCAATTATAATTATTTGAGTAAATAATCATGATAACAGCCTTTGAATGATGCCAAGGTACTTTTCTTTTTGATGAATCAGGAATTCAATTCATAGTTTACTGCCCGAGTAAGTCAAACAAAACTTGAAAGGGTGAGGATGGGAGAGAAGGAGAGAGAGAGAGAGAGAGAGAGAGAGAGAGAGAGAGAGAGAGAGAGAGAGAGAGAGAGAGAGAGAGAGAGAGAGAGAGAGAGAGAGAGAGAGAGAGAGAGAGAGAGAGAGAGAGAGAGAGAGAGAGAGAGAGAGAGAGAGAGAGAGAGAGAGAGAGAGAGAGTGTCAACGGTGGAAAGTACGCGAACGCGCGGCCGAACTCGGGGTTCGAACATTACATTTTTTTAAAAGTGAGTTGGGCCTGAACTGAAAGGATGTTCCAAGAAAAATGCAGTCGTTCCAAAAAAAGATATTTTACGTCAAGGATGTTCCAAGAACAAAGGGGTAGGTGGGGGAGGGGGGTAAATGTTTTTTTTATTTTTTTACCAAATAGCAACTTTTTTTGGCACTGGGTTTAATATGTGCTAAGTGCATGGGCACACGTACGGGACCTCGGCTTATCGTCTCACCCGAAAGATTCCACGTTGAGACCGTAAGGCCTAGACAGAGTGAGAGGAAAAATCCCCTGCACCCAGGTTCGAACTCGGGTTTACTGTACAGGAGGCGAACGCGCTAGCTGTGTGCCGCTGTTTGTCAGATGCCTCACCAGCCGCACAGCCCTGAGGGAGGCGTGGGGACTGCCGATGACCTTCAGACACTCCCCCGCAGGCCGGGACCCCTCAGTCAGCGTACCGTCCCGGGCCAGGTACGTCTCCTTGAAGCCCGCTGGGTAGCTGCCCCGGTGAGACGGCAGGGTCCTCAGGAACTCACGATCCTCAGCACTGCAAGGCAATATAATGGAGTCAAAGAAAGAAGAAACACCTGCCCTACTAACATAAGAGCACCCCCACCTCTTGAAGCCCGCTGGGTAGCTGCCTCGGTGGGACGGCAAGGTCCTCAGGAACTCACGGTCCCCAGGACCGAGAAATAAAGAACGTGAATATCCACGCATAGAGGCTGTTCCAGCATTGCTCGCTTGGGATATGGGTTATGTTGCTGGCACTATAGTTGTCCTCTCGATTATAAGACTTCGACCACCGTCAGCTCTCTGTCTCCCTCTGTGTCTCTGTCTGTATCTCTGTCTCTATCTCTGCCTATCTGTCTGTCTCTGTCTGTCTGTCTGTCTGTGTGTCTCTCTCTGTTTCAATCTCTCTCTTGCTCTCTGTACTATCGATCCCTTAAAGAAACAATATCTCCCACTGCATTCCTACGATGATACTGATCAAGAATATAGGTCTAAATGGTCGTAGGTCTTAAATCACGGCCACTGTGTTGTTGGACATACACTGACCCTCGACCACACATGCACCGACATTATACAGAAAGTGAATTTTCATTAAGCACTATAAATAGATTACACTTCATTGAAAACCCCCATACTAAAACGAAAAATAAGGTGTTTGAAGATTTGATAATTGACGCCCTCCTTTACATTCAATGCAACACATCTTACTTTAAGGCCTAGCTACACTACATACGATCTGATCTCAATGCGATGCGATGTTGACATCATTAAGCATGATGCACGTGTAATTCCACTGTCTAACTAAACATGATAAAATCCTACTAGTTTGTTCGCTATATCTGTAGCCTCTCGTACACGTATCAGACATGTTATTGGATTCGTGTATTGCGGGCTACATGAGCACAGTGAACGAAAATAGCATAGTTATTTTTAGACGGACGTGTTTCACGTGAACCATGACTCACAGACATCATCATAATCGTATTGTATTGGGGTCAAATGGTATGCAGTGTGTCGCCGGCTTCACAGTTTTAGTCAGTTATGCTGTTAACAGAGAAACAATGAAACAGACAGACCGACAACTGGTTAGACAGACAGATAACAGACAGACAGGACAACTAACAGACGGACAGATAGGCAAAGACAGACACAGACACGCAAGCAGCCACATGAACACACAGCGAACGCACGTCATACATACACCCAGACAGACACAAACACATCATAGGCTTAGACAAACTCAGGACTCAAGACTGCTTTACTATCTAATAAATAGAAATTATGTTCGCATAATACACACAGGCACACACATGCATGCAAACACACACACACACACACACACACACACACACACACACACACACACACACACACACACACACACACACACACACACACACACACACACACACACACACACACACAAAGGCGCGCGCGCACTTACACACATACATACACACACACAGAGGCACACACACAGACAGACAGACGCACACACATACACACACACTCACACACACAGAGGTACACACAGAGACACAGACACACACAGACACACACAGACACAGACACACACAGACACACACACACACACACACACACACACACACACACACACACACACACACACACACACACACACAGTCACCTGATTGGTTCGTAAGACAGGGTCCTCTCCTCGTGTGGAACACTGACCGCCAGCCCTGCGTGTGGATGACAGAGAGAGAGAGAGAGAGAGAGAGAGAGAGAGAGAGAGAGAGAGAGAGAGAGAGAGAGAGAGAGAGAGAGAGAGAGAGAGAGAGAGAGAGAGAGAGAGAGAGAGAACTCAGAACTCAGAACTCAGAAATGTTTTAATGATTTAGGCCCACAGCCCCTATCATGACATGGCAAGAATAACATGACAAATAATCAAATGAGTAAACAATCCATGAATACAAAATACAATAAATAAATAAATAAATGCTACTTCAAGACATACACATGAACATAAATACAAACTCTCACACTTGCAAATACACATACACACATATCCTCACCTTCACACATACAAATTCGCACTCACTCACACACGCACACGCGAGCGCGTGCTCACACACGCATTCATGCACATACTCCTAAACACACACACACATATACACACACACGCAGGCACGCACGCACGCAGGCACGCACACACGCACGCACGCACACCACACACATATACATACACACACTTTAAACATGCCCACGCACTCACACATAATATCCCCACCCACACACGCGCACTCGCACGCACCCGCACGCGCACACACTCGCACATACACACGCACACACACACACAAATATACTCTCTCTCTCTCTCTCTCTCTCTCTCTCTCTCTCTCTCTCTCTCTCTCTCTCTCTCTCTCTCTCTCTCTCTCTCTCTCTCCCCCTCTCTCTCTCTCTCTCTCTTGGCTTGTGGACTGTTTTAAGCAGGATTGGTCATCTGCATTGCAAAGTCATGATTTCTTTCAAGGGTATTGTATACTTAATCCAACAATTTCAATGAAGCCGTATTTACACACTTTAAATAATTTCTTTGTTCGTAAAGATATTGCTAGATTTCGAATGGGAATGTCTGCAATTAACTGTAATTTCTTACAATATATGGCACGTTTAGACAAAAGTAAAGATCATTGTCCTTTTTGTTGTGCAACTCTTGAGACTGAAATTCACTTTCTATTTATATGTCCTAAATATAATGATTTAAGAAGAGAACTAATTCCAGCAAAATATTATAAACATCCTTCATCTTTCAGACTCACATTGATTTTATGTAATCAAAACCCTAGCATTATTATTAAGACGACATTATTTATTCATAGAGCTCTCGCCTTGCGAAAAGAATATATACATGCATGATGAATGTTTGTATCTATGTTTTGTTTGCATATAATACGTGTTTTTGGTGTGTCTTTATTCTTTTTTTCGTTGTTGCTCATATATATATATATATATATATATATATATATATATATATATATATATATATATTATATATATATATATATATATATATATATATATATATATATATATATATATGCAATACTTTTTTTGTGAACTCCATTGTTATGGGCCAGAGGCCTAACAATTAAAATATTTTTGACTTTGACTTTGAGACTCTCTCTCTCTCTCTCTCTCTCTCTCTCTCTCTCTCTCTCTCTCTCTCTCTCTCTCTCTCTCTCTCTCTCTCTCTCTCTCTCTCTCTCTCTCTCTCTCTCTCACACACACACATATACACTCACACACACGAGCACACACGTAGGCTACACACACTAACCACCCTCACTCCTCTTTCTCTCGTCCACTAGAATTGCAATAATATTATGATCAACAGTTAAAGGGTACTTGTTCACAGCCACATAGCAGCATTATGTGGATTCAACGACAAAACAGTCGTATTTATAATGTATAGTATTAACATATAATACAGACACGGTTAACATAGTATTTCTAGCTGACATTTAGTTCTTTCTTTCTTTTTTATCTTAATATTAGAGCTCTCTTATTGAACGCTTGTATTATGAATTTTGACAAGCATACCAACTGATTTGCTGTTTCTTCATTCATCACTTTAGCTAACCTTTTGGAAGAATCAGAGTCTGGATTGAAAGAAGGGCAATCAGCTAACAATTTAGGACGGATATCAGAGTATCCTTTACAATCAAACAGAAAATGATACTCTGTTTCAGGCTCGCTTTTACATATATAGGACACAACATATTTCCATCTGTTGCATTAAAACGAAGACGATGCACATTGAGCTGAGACACACCCATTGGTATTTGAGCTAGAGCGTTCCGATAGGCGTCTTTCCATAAACATGTTATGTACAATTCTCTGGCAAAAACGTGTTTAATCATTCCATAACAGTGCCGGATCTAGGGGGGGGGGGTGCTTTGGGTGCTGCAGCCCCCCCCCCCCCCTCCCCTCAGCTGTCAACGCTCTTAAGAAGTTCTGTTCTGAGCTCACAGGAGATGCCACAAAACAGCTTTAAAATGTTGAAAACTCGTTTTCGGGCGGGGGGGCTTTGCCCCCCTGGACCCCCCACCAGGGCTTTGCCCCTGGACCCCCCACCAGGGCTTTGCCCCTGGACCCCAAAAGGGGCCTAGGCGGCCCCTGGACCTCGGCCTAAAAATGTTTCAAGCACCCCCCCTTCAAAAGTCTGTGATCCGGTCCTGCATAAGTGGTCAGATTTGGACTCTCTTCAATGTGTTTTTTCCAGCGGTGACAGAATGAGCCAAATAAGCGCTCTCGTAGTTCAATGCAAAAACGTTTCTCTCTGTAACATCCGAACAACCACACCTGTTCAAAGCCATTACTGCAAAGCATAGACCTGACATGTGACACCCACATTAGAGAGAGAGAGAGAGAGAGAGAGAGAGAGAGAGAGAGAGAGAGAGAGAGAGAGAGAAAGAGAGAGAGAGAGAGAGAGAGAGAGAGAGAGAGAGAGAGAGAGAGAGAGAGAGAGAGAGAGAGAGAGAGAGATAGACAGACAGACAGAGAGAGAGAGAGAGAGAGAGAGGAGAGAGAGAGAGAGAGAGAGAGAGAGAGAGAGAGAGAGAGAGAGAGAGAGAGAGAGAGAGAGAGAGAGAGAGAGAGAGAGAGAGAGAGAGAGAGAGAGAGAGAGAGAGAGAGAGAGAGAGAGAGAAGGGGGGAGAAAGAGAGGAGGCTGTTTCGAACATGATTGATTTCTTTTATGAAGCTCAAATCAGACTCATGCATGGTAGGTGGACTTGACTCGAACATTTTCTCTCTCTCTCTCTCTCTCTCTCTCTCTCTCTCTCTCTCTCTCTCTCTCTCTCTCTCTCTCTCTCTCTCTCTCTCTCTCTCTCTCTCTCTCTCTCTCTCTCTCATCGCGATTGGTCCAAACCAAAGGAATATTTTAAGCGTACAAGAAAAACAATCCAATGGTTTTCTTTACTGTTACTATATTACCATTGTTCGGTTTTGTGTTAGGAAAATAGGCGAAACAGTGGTTTGTATATATTTTCCGTTTATAGGTAAAAGGAAAATGTCTTATTATAAAATAATACAAAAACAAAACCTAGAAAAAAGGAACACAATCTGTCTTACCCACAAGGGCGGTAACTACTATGACGACCAGCATGTTGAGATAACGCCAACCTAGACTGTACTAGAGTACCTAGGCACACCAAATGATTACCTCCCTTTATAGATAGACTTTTAAAAAAACACGAAATAAGGACAGTCACGATTTTGCAAAGCAAACGTTTTTTCTTCTTTCAATATTTTTTCCCTTTCTTACCTTCTTCTTTAAAAAACACAATTAAACTTAAAACCTAGGGGTATGACCTAGAAATGTTTAGTAACAATCGTTTCTTGGCATTTTTGAGTGCTTTGGACCATAAGGTTCAAGAATCCGGCGGGTGTACAAATGACACCCTCTTGGCATTTTGACAATTCAAGATGGCGGCCAAGATGACGGCCGAATAAGGTAATTACTATATCTTTCGAAGTAAACCACATAAACTCATAATTTTTCAGTCTAGGATAGTGTTTTCAGGGTCCAGGAACCCATTCCTGGCGTTTGAATAGTTATTTGGCCACTTTTTGTGTTTTCAAGATGGCGGCTATAATGGCTGTGAAATAGTTTCGGTTACTAAATCTTTGGAACGTTGTTACAAAAACAAATCATATTTTTGATGTTAAGAAATGCTTTTCAGTGTTCATGATGTCTAATCGATGGCTTGGAGTCAAAACGGACTATCTTTAGATAGTCCATTGACGTATTATTGGATTTATTACAAAAACTAATAACTTGTATCAAATAATGATGGCAGAAATGTAAAAAGGGGGTTTTGCTTTTTATATTTCAGCAGTCTTTTTTTTATACAAGTTATTAGTTTTCGTACTAAGTTCAATAATATGTCAATGGACTATCTAAAGATAGTCCGTTTTGACTCCAAGCCATCGTAATGTTCATATAGAGATTCTAACATTACCAAATTCAAAATTGTTTTGACCATGATACTTATGTACACCGGAAGCATATATATATAGTAAGGTGTTTAGTGTAAGGGGATCCATTCTTATTGTCCACGTGCAAATTAACCCATGTAACAAAACTTTTAACATTGTATCTTTGAACCAGTTCACATGTATTTCAACAAAGATTAAGCACCAAGTTGACATTGATGTTGTGTCTTACCAACTTGATAAACTGTAGTAGGAACTTAACAACACTTCATATAGCACTTCTGACTATGTCAAAAGGAAAGTAAAGACGTTTTAAAACAAATTGACTTGCTGATCCTTGTCCTCCCTCTCCTGCACAACATCGTCGTCTTTATCATCGTTTTGGTTACATGGTAATGACCTGATGAAGCAAAAGTAGATTGAAGACAGCTTTTAGCCCGTCTCCTGCACAACATCGTCATCTTCGTCGTCATCATCAGGAGGCTTGCTGGTGAACTTGTTGCAGCAAAAAGGCCCACCTGCGCAGGCACAGAATATAGTACATGGAAGTTGTCGGCCCGTACATCGACAGTTCCCTGTCTTGCAAGCTGTGTCTGACTCGCAGCCACATCGAATGAGCCAGAGGACGTAGTCTGGTGCTGTAGAAACACCTGCTGGCACAGGCATTGGAGACAGGGACTTGTTTACGTCATCGGCTTCCCAGCCGTAGTCCCGCGGATCAAGAGGTGGTGGATCTGATTCCAATGCAGCATGCCACTGCGCAACTTGGAAGTGTGCTCGCTTCATGTTTTCCGCAAATGCTTCTGTAGTTGGTGGCAAGGAACAGAGTTTGGGTGCACCAGCGGATTTGGATGTCTTTTGCGCCCATAGCCGCTGACGGCACTCACTCACTGTTACTCCTGATCCATTGTAGGCAGCTACCATGAATTCAGTCGTTTCCTTTTCCACATCACTCCACAGTGCATCGACCACACCAAGGGCATTCAAGAGGAACCCCTTCTTTGATATGGTAACAGCTGTTGTCTTGCCAATACCATAGCATGCTGCTACTGTGTCACAGCCGCTGATACCATGTATGGCCAGGACTTGTGGGATGAGGTCCGGATGCTTCTTGACCGTCTCTGGGATGTCAATACAAACTCTGCCGTAGACTGTTGATCGCATCTTCAAAGGAGACGAGGAACCAGACTTTTGGTAGTGGTAACACAGTAGGGCAAACACATCTGTATCATCTGATATGACACAGACCTGAGCATCGTCAGTTTGGCATGCCCAGAGAGCATGCTTGACAAGTCTAATGTCTGCCTCCTCGTCAGTTGAATACAGGTCAATCTCTGCTCTCTTTCTCCCTAGCCCCACATGGCCGAAAGGCCCAAGAGGGCGTAAAACTTTATTTTATCTCTCTCTTTCTCCCCTTGTACACTGCTGTTGGCACTGGGTCAACACCTGTCAGGAGTAGGCGGTGATCTTGTGTGACTTTGTCGAGGAACTCTTGGTCATTGATTATTTGCTCAAATGTGATGAGGTTTAGCTGAACTTTGTTTGCTGCACATTTAAGTACAGCATCCCTGGGTGGGAGGGGAGACTTTGCAGTTAGTTTGTAAATTCGGGAGGGTCCTGTTTTGCCAACACAGGCTGCTCTTGTGCTGCTCTTTGTAGAGAAGTCGTAGTATCTGTCCAGAACCAGATGGACTTCAACATGGCTGAGATGGTCTGCAACCCAGGTCTTGAAAGATTCAACAAATGTTAGAACAGTTCCCGGTGAGGGCCAGTGAATTGTCCACAGAACAGCAGAGACATCGACCACGATGACAGAAGGTTCTCACCATTTCCTTGCAGATGTTTCAACACCGAGACATTTCTTCAAACATGCCTTCCCAGTGGCAAGACGAATACTTCCATCTGAATGGAACATGGAAGGAGGGTATGCTGCTAATTCACAACTGAGTACCTCTCCAATATCAACATCCTGCTGGCTCACCATCAGGCCAATCACTCTGGCATAAATCACCTCCTGGTCAATAACAGCAACGTTCCCAACTTTGACAGCCTTTCTGTTGGCAGAAAAGGTAACAACCTGCCTTTTGATTGGGTTGTAGAAGCCTTCAGGCCATGAAGACTCTGAAGCTTCCATCTGCTCCTGGCCCAGTGTCACTGCACTGTCAATGTTCACATCTTGCTGTGCTATGGCTCCTGTGACGACGTTCATTAGAGCACCATCAGGATGACTGTCGGGATCCATTGGGTCAATACACTCTAACAACGTGGAGCAGAGAGACTGGCGATTCTGTGCATCAGTTTTAATTCGCCCATTGGATTCTTCTTTGTGCACCAGTTTTGGTGTACTGTCTTCTTCAGTCATCATCTGTAAGTCCTCTGTCAGTGTTATGACTGCGTGCTGGCTGTAGGCCCACGTTGCCACAGTTTGTGGATTTTGTGTGTCTCCAATTATGCCACTCGGGCCCTTCCCTCGCTTCATCCATGTAGTTACAATGAACTGGTCTGATGGAATGCCATTCCAGAGTCCTTCCACGTGATGAAGAACCTGCTCTCCTCGAAGGAACTGCTGTTCAACTTCAGGTGGGAGCCAGGTAAGAGTGCGGCAGAAGAAAAGGCTGTAACGAGCATAACTGTTCATTTCAACCACTTACACTGATTGAATATTCATTTAAATATTAGAAATGGATTCCTTGGTCCCAAAAACCTTACCATAGGCATCAATATCGTGATTCTAAGTGGCATAGTTCAAAAGTAATGTCCAACGACATATTTTGGCCGCCATCTTGGCCGCCATCTTGGCCGCCATCTTGATTTGTGCAAATGCCAAGAGGGGAAAATCTGTACACCCGCCGGATTCTTCATCTATATGGTCTAGAGCACTGAAAACTGCAAAGAAACGATTGTTTCTAGAGATTTCTAGGTTCTAGGAAAAAATAGCCCTCTGCCACCGGACTATAGAGAGACTTTTAAAAAACACGAAATAAGGACAGTCACGATTGTAAAGCAAACGTTTTTTCTTCTTTCAATATTTTTTCCCTCTCTTACCTTCTTCTTTAAAAAAACCACACAATTTAACTTAAAACCCTTTTAGGTTTGTAGCACATGCGTGATAAAGATTTATATTTGAGTGGTAAGTACAGATGTACTCTGAAGATATAATTTAAAATGGAGTTTGGAGACCTTACTTGTTCTACTTCTTCTAATATCAATTGGTGCCTGCGATGTTCTATAGTTCTATATAGTTTCAATAGTTTTATCTCCTTTACTGTAATGTTTTTGCGTGTTCTTTGTTGTCTTTGTTTTGTTTGTTCGCGAGCAATGTCAGTATACAATAGTTTGATGTCTTACTTGACAGTTAGAAGGTGTCTGTTACCTCAACACTGCATGAATTGTCTTACTTCACAGTCACAAGGTGTCTATTACCTCAACACTGCATGGATTGTTTTGCTTCACAGTTACAAGGTGTCTATTACCTCAACACTGCATGACTTGTCTTACTTCACAGTTACAAGGTGTCTATTACCTCAACACTGCATGGATTGTCTTACTTCACACTCACAAGGTGTCTATTACCTCAACACTGCATGGATTGTTTTGCTTCACAGTTACAAGGTGTCTATTACCTCAACACTGCATGGATTGTCTTACTTCACAGCTACAAGGTGTCTATTACCTCAACACTGCATGGATTGTTTTGCTTCACAGTTAGAAGGTGTCTATTACCTCAACACTGCATGGATGGTTTTACTTCACAGTTACAAGGTGTCTATTACCTCAACACTGCATGGATTGTTTTGCTTCACAGTTACAAGGTGTCTATTACCTCAACACTGCATGGATTGTCTTACTTCACAGTTACAAGGTGTCTATTACCTCAACACTGCATGGATTGTCTTACTTCACAGTTACAAGGTGTCTATTACCTCAACACTGCATGGATTGTCTTACTTCACAGTTACAAGGTGTCTATTACCTCAACACTGCATGGATTGTCTTACTTCACAGTTACAAGGTGTCTATTACCTCAACACTGCATGGATTGTCTTACTTCACAGTTACAAGGTGTCTATTACCTCAACACAGCATGGATTGTCTTACTTCACAGTTAGAAGGTGTCTATGTGGTGCATAGTGTGGTGCATAGTGTGGTACATAGTGTGGTGGATAGTGTGGTATATAGTGTGGTGCATAGTGTGGTATATAGTGTGGTGGATAGTGTGGTACATACTGTGGTATATAGTGTGGTACATAGTGTGGTGCATAGTGTGGTATATATTGTGGTGGATAGTGTGGTACATAGTGTGGTATATAGTGTGGTATATAGTGTGGTGCATAGTGTGGTACATAGTGTGGTACATATTGTGGTACATAGTGTGGTGCATAGTGTGGTGCATAGTGTGGTACATAGTGTGGTACATAGTGTGGTACATAGTGTGGTGCATAGTGTGGTACATAGTGTGGTGCATAGTGTGGTACATAGTGTGGTACATAGTGTGGTACATAGTGTGGTACATAGTGTGGTACATAGTGTGGTGCATAGTGTGGTATATAGTGTGGTGCATAGTGTGGTACATAGTGTGGTGCATAGTGTGGTATATAGTGTGGTGCATAGTGTGGTACATAGTGTGGTACAT
>CM065693.1:2081365-2083035 GCA_017654935.2 Phymorhynchus buccinoides
ATGTGATGCATAACATCAAACTGCCTGATCCACTGACTGAGAGGTTGAATGAACATTGTAAATAGCACAGGCCCTAACACAGAACCCAATCCATCCCCACACCAGATCATTGACTCATTCCCCCAGATCAAGGAAGACACCCAATCCATCCTCACACCAGATGATTGATTTATTCCCACAGATCAAGGAAGACACCCAATCCATCCTCACACCAGAGCATTGATTTATTCCCACAGATCAAGGAAGACACCCAATCCATCCTCACACCAGAGGAAGACACCCAATCCATTGATTTATTCCCACCAGATCAAGGAAGACACCCAATCCATCCTCACACCAGAGCATTGATTTATTCATCAGATCAAGGAAGACACCCAATCCATCCTCACACCAGAGCATTGATTTATTCCCACAGATCAAGGAAGACACCCAATCCATCCTTACACCAGAGCATTGATTTATTCCCACAGATCAAGGAAGACACCCAATCCATCCTCACACCAGATCATTGATTTATTCCATCAGATCAAGGAAGACACCCAATCCACCCCCACACCAGAGCATTGATTTATTCCCTCAGATGAAGGAAGACACCCAATCCATCCTCACACCAGAGCATTGATTTATTCCCACAGATCAAGGAAGACACCCAATCCATCCTCACACCAGAGCATTGATTTATTCCCACAGATCATGACTGAAGGAAGACACCCAATCCATCCTCACACCAGAGCATTGATTTATTCCCAGATCAGATCAAGGAAGACACCCAATCCATCCTCACACCAGAGCATTGATTTATTCCCCAGATCAAGGAAGACACCCAATCCATCCTCACACCAGAGCATGATCAAGGAAGACACCCAATCCATCCTCACACCAGAGCATTGATTTATTCCCTCAGATCAAGGAAGACACCCAATCCATCAGATCACACCAGAGCAATGATTTAACTCAGATCAAGGAAGACACCCAATCCATCCTCACACCAGAGCATTGATTTATTCCTCAGATCAGATCAAGGAAGACACCCAATCCATCCTCACACCAGAGCAATGATTTATTCCCCAGATCAAGGAACACACCCAATCATGATCAAGGAAGACACCCAATCCATCCTCACACCAGAGCATTGATTTATTCCCTCAGATCAAGGAAGACACCCAATCCATCCTCACACCAGAGCATTGATTTATTCCCAGATCAGATCAAGGAAGACACCCAATCCATCCTCACACCAGAGCATTGATTTATTCCCACAGATCAGATCAAGGAACACACCCAATCCATCCTCACACCAGAGCAATGATTTATTCCCACAGATGAAGGAAGACACCCAATCCATCCTCACACCAGAGCATTGATTTATTCACTCAGATCAAGGAAGACACCCAATCCATCCTCACACCAGAGCATTGATTTATTCCCTCAGATCAAGGAAGACACCCAATCCATCCTCACACCAGAGCATTGATTTATTCAGATCATGACTGAAGGAACACACCCAATCCATCCTCATTGATTTACAGATCAAGGAAGACACCCAATCCATCCTCACACCAGAGCATTGATTTATTCCCACAGATCATGACTGAAGGAAGACACCCAATCCATCCTCACACCAGAGCATTGATTTATTCCCACAGATCAAGGAACACACCCAATCCACC
>CM065693.1:2083535-2100540 GCA_017654935.2 Phymorhynchus buccinoides
GGGGGGGAAAGAGATCTGTGTAGGTCCTGTGTTGTGTGTCTTTGAATGTCCTATGCTTATGTGTGTCTGTGTTCGTGTCTATGTTCGTGCGGTTCTCTGTGTGTGGGTGTGTGGGTGTGGTGTGTGTGTTGTGTGCTGTGTGTGTGTGTGTGTGTGTGTGTGTGGCGTGTGGTGTGTGTGTGTTGTGTGTATATGGTGGTTCGTGTGTGTGTGTTTGTGTGTGTGTTTGGAGTGTGTGTGTGTGTTGTGTGTACGTTGTCTGTCTGTTGTCTGTGTGTATGTCCTGGTGTGTCTCTGTGGACTCTCTATGTTGTGGCTGTTGTTCCGTGTCCGTGTATGTTCTGTGTGTGTGTGTGCGTGTGTGTGTGTGTGCATGTGTGGGTGTGCGGTGACGCTGTGCGTGTCTGTGTCTGGTTGTTCTGTGTGTGTGTGTGTGTGTGTGTGTGTGTGTGTCGTGTGTGGTGTGTGTGTTCGGTGTGTGGCATGTGTTGTGTGTGTGTTGTGTGTGTCACACTATGTACCACACTATGTATCACACTATGTACCACACTATATGCCACACTATGCACCACACTATGTACCACACTATGCACCACACTATGTACCACACTATGCACCACACTATGTACCACACTATGCACCACACTATGTACCACACTATGTACCACACTATATACCACACTATGCACCACACTATATACCACACTATGTACCACACTATGTACCACACTATCCACCACACTATATACCACACTATGTACCACACTATGTACCACACTATGTACCACACTATGCACCACACTATGCACCACACTATGTACCACACTATGCACCACACTATGCACCACACTATATACCACACTATGTACCACACTATGTACCACACTATATACCACACTATGCACCACACTATATACCACACTATCCACCACACTATGTACCACACTATGCACCACACTATGTACCACACTATGCACCACACTATGTACCACACTATGCACCACACTATGTACCACACTATGGACCACACTATGCACCACACTATGTACCACACTATGTACCACACTATGCACCACACTATGTACCACACTATGTACCACACTATGTACCACACTATGTACCACACTATCCACCACACTATATACCACACTATGTACCACACTATGTACCACACTATGTACCACACTATATACCACACTATGCACCACACTATGTACCACACTATGAACCACACTATGTACCACACTATGCACCACACTATGTACCACACTATGCACCACACTATGTACCACACTATGCACCACACTATGTACCACACTATGCACCACACTATGTACCACACTATCTACCACACTATGCACCACACTATGTACCACACTATGTACCACACTATATACCACACTATCCACCACACTATATACCACACTATCCACCACACTATATACCACACTATGTACCACACTATCCACCACACTATATACCACACTATGCACCACACTATGTACCACACTATGTACCACACTATGTACCACACTATGTACCACACTATGTACCACACTATGTACCACACTATGTACCACACTATGTACCACACTATGTACCACACTATATACCACACTATCCACCACACTATATACCACACTATCCACCACACTATGTACCACACTATCCACCACACTATGTACCACACTATGCACCACACTATGTACCACACTATGCACCACACTATGTACCACACTATCCACCACACTATGTACCACACTATGCACCACACTATGTACCACACTATATACCACACTATCCACCACACTATATACCACACTATCCACCACACTATGTACCACACTATGTACCACACTATGTACCACACTATCCACCACACTATATACCACACTATGTACCACACTATATACCACACTATGCACCACACTATGTACCACACTATGCACCACACTATGCACCACACTATGTACCACACTATCTACCACACTATACACCACACTATGTACCACATTATGCACCACACTATGCACCACACTATGTATCACACTATGCACCACACTATATGCCACACTATGTACCACACTATGTACCACACTATGTACCACACTATGCACCACACTATATACCACACTATGTACCACACTATGTACCACACTATGCACCACACTATGTACCACACTATGTACCACACTATGCACCACACTATGCACCACACTATGCACCACACTATATACCACACTATGTACCACACTATGTACCACACTATGTACCACACTATGTACCACACTATATACCACACTATGTACCACACTATGTACCACACTATGTACCACACTATGTACCACACTATGTACCACACTATGTACCACACTATCCACCACACTATATACCACACTATGCACCACACTATGTACCACACTATGCACCACACTATGTACCACACTATGCACCACACTATGCACCACACTATCCACCACACTATGCACCACACTATGTACCACACTATGTACCACACTATGTACCACACTATATACCACACTATGTACCACACTATGCACCACACTATGTACCACACTATGTACCACACTATGTACCACACTATGCACCACACTATATACCACACTATGTACCACACTATGCACCACACTATGCACCACACTATGTACCACACTATGCACCACACTATGTACCACACTATGTACCACACTATGCACCACACTATGCACCACACTATGTACCACACTATGTACCACACTATGTACCACACTATGTACCACACTATGCACCACACTATATACCACACTATATACCACACTATGTACCACACTATGTACCACACTATATACCACACTATGCACCACACTATGTACCACACTATATACCACACTATGTACCACACTATCCACCACACTATATACCACACTATCCACCACACTATATACCACACTATCCACCACACTATGTACCACACTATGCACCACACTATCCACCACACTATGTACCACACTATGTACCACACTATGCACCACACTATATACCACACTATGTACCACTCCATGCACCACACTATGCACCACACTATGTACCACACTATGCACCACACTATGTACCACACTATGTACCGCACTATGCACCACACTATGCACCACACTATGTACCACACTATGTACCACACTATGTACCACTCTATGCACCACACTATATACCACACTATATACCACACTATGTACCACACTATCCACCACACTATATACCACACTATGCACCACACTATGTACCACACTATATACCACACTATGTACCACACTATCCACCACACTATGTACCACACTATGCACCACACTATATACCACACTGTCCACCACACTATGTACCAC
Organism: Phymorhynchus buccinoides; assembly: GCA_017654935.2. Classification (NCBI taxonomy): domain Eukaryota; kingdom Metazoa; phylum Mollusca; class Gastropoda; order Neogastropoda; family Raphitomidae; genus Phymorhynchus; species Phymorhynchus buccinoides. The sequence goes on from CM065693.1 coordinate 2,086,916, forward strand.
ACTATGCACCACACTATGCACCACATAGACACCTTCTAACTGTCAAGTAAGACAATCCATGCTGTGTTGAGGTAATAGACACCTTGTAACTGTCAAGTAAGACAATTCATGCAGTGTTGAGGTAATAGACACCTTGTAACTGTCAAGTAAGACAATCCATGCAGTGTTGAGGTAATAGACACCTTGTAACTGTCAAGCAAGACAATCCATGCAGTGTTGAGGTAATTGACACCTTCTAACTGTGAAGTAAGACAATCCATGCAGTGTTGAGGTAATAGACACCTTGTAACTGTGAAGTAAGACAATCCATGCAGTGTTGAGGTAATAGACACCTTGTAACTGTCAAGTAAGACAATCCATGCAGTGTTGAGGTAATAGACACCTTGTAACTGTGAAGTAAGACAATCCATGCTGTGTTGAGGTAATAGACACCTTCTAACTGTGAAGTAAGACAATCCATGCAGTGTTGAGGTAATAGACACCTTCTAACTGTGAAGTAAGACAATCCATGCAGTGTTGAGGTAATAGACACCTTGTAACTGTCAAGTAAGACAATCCATGCAGTGTTGAGGTAATAGACACCTTCTAACTGTGAAGTAAGACAATCCATGCAGTGTTGAGGTAATAGACACCTTGTAACTGTGAAGCAAAACAATCCATGCAGTGTTGAGGTAATAGACACCTTGTGACTGTGAAGTAACACAATCCATGCAGTGTTGAGGTAATAGACACATTCTAACTGTGAAGTAAGACATCAAACTATTGTATACTGACATTGCTCGCGAACAAACAAAACAAAGACAACAAAGAACACACAAAAACATTACAGTAAAGGAGATAAAACTATTGAAACTATATAGAACTATAGAACATCGCAGGCAGCAATTGATATTAGAAGAAGTAGAACAAGTAAGGTCTCCAAACTCCATTTTAAATTATATCTTCAGAGTACATCTGTACTTACCACTCAAATATAAATCTTTATCACGCATGTGCTACAAACCTAAAAGGATTTTAAGTTAAATTGTGTTGGTTTTTTAAAGAAGAAGGTAAGAGAGGGAAAAAATATTGAAAGAAGAAAAAACGTTTGCTTTACAATCGTGACTGTCCTTATTTCGTGTTTTTTAAAAGTCTATCTATAGTCCGGTGGCAGAGGGCTATTTTTTCCTAGAACCTAGAAATCTCTAGAAACAATCGTTTCTTTGCAGTTTTCAGTGCTCTAGACCATATAGATGAAGAATCCGGCGGGTGTACAGATTTTCCCCTCTTGGCATTTGCACAAATCAAGATGGTGGCCAAGATGGCGGCCAAGATGGCGGCCAAGATGGCGGCCAAAATATGTCGTTGGACATTACTTTTGAACTATGCCACTTAGAATCACGATATTGGTGCCTATGGTAAGGTTTTTTGGGCCAAGGAATCCATTTCTAATATTTAAATGAATATTCAATCAGTGTAAGTGGTTGAAATGAACAGTTATGCTCGTTACAGCCTTTTCTTCTGCCGCACTCTTACCTGGCTCCCACCTGAAGTTGAACAGCAGTTCCTTCGAGGAGAGCAGGTTCTTCATCACGTGGAAGGACTCTGGAATGGCATTCCATCAGACCAGTTCATTGAAACTACATGGATGAAGCGAGGGAAGGGCCCGAGTGGCATAATTGGAGACACACAAAATCCACAAACTGTGGCAACGTGGGCCTACAGCCAGCACGCAGTCATAACACTGACAGAGGACTTGCAGATGATGACTGAAGAAGACAGTACACCAAAACTGGTGCACAAAGAAGAATCCAATGGGCGAATTAAAACTGATGCACAGGATCGCCAGTCTCTGCTCCACGTTGTTAGAGTGTATTGACCCAATGGATCCCGACAGTCATCCTGATGGTGCTCTAATGAACGTCGTCACAGGAGCCATAGCACAGCAAGATGTGAACATTGACAGTGCAGTGACACTGGGCCAGGAGCAGATGGAAGCTTCAGAGTCTTCATGGCCTGAAGGCTTCTACAACCCAATCAAAAGGCAGGTTGTTACCTTTTCTGCCAACAGAAAGGCTGTCAAAGTTGGGAACGTTGCTGTTATTGACCAGGAGGTGATTTATGCCAGAGTGATTGGCCTGATGGTGAGCCAGCAGGATGTTGATATTGGAGAGGTACTCAGTTGTGAATTAGCAGCATACCCTCCTTCCATGTTCCATTCAGATGGAAGTATTCGTCTTGCCACTGGGAAGGCATGTTTGAAGAAATGTCTCGGTGTTGAAACATCTGCAAGGAAATGGTGAGAACCTTCTGTCATCGTGGTCGATGTCTCTGCTGTTCTATGGACAATTCACTGGCCCTCACCGGGAACTGTTCTAACATTTGTTGAATATTTCAAGACTTGGGTTGCAGACCATCTCAGCCATGTTGAAGTCCATCTGGTTCTGGACAGATACTACGACTTCTCTACAAAGAGCAGCACAAGAGCAGCCTGTGTTGGCAAAACAGGACCCTCCCGAATTTACAAACTAACTGCAAAGTCTCCCCTCCCACCCAGGGATGCTGTACTTAAATGTGCAGCAAACAAAGTTCAGCTAAACCTCATCACATTTGAGCAAATAATCAATGAGCAAGAGTTCCTCGACAAAGTCACACAAGATCACCGCCTACTCCTGACAGGTGTTGACCCAGTGCCAACAGCAGTGTACAAGGGGAGAAAGAGAGCAGAGATTGACCTGTATTCAACTCACGAGGAGGCAGACATTAGGCTTGTCAAGCATGCTCTCTGGGCATGCCAAACTGACGATGCTCAGGTCTGTGTCATATCAGATGATACAGATGTGTTTGCCCTACTGTGCTACCACTACCAAAAGTCTGGTTCCTCATCTCCTTTGATGATGCGATCAACAGTCTACGGCAGAGTTTGCATGGACATCCCAGAGACGTCAGGAAGCATCCGGTCCTCATCCCACAAGTCCTGGCCAAACATGGTATCAGTGGCTGTGACACGGTAGCAGCATGCTATGGTATTGACACGGTGACACGGTAGCAGCATGCTATGGTATTGACACGGTGACACGGTAGCAGCATGCTATGGTATTGACACGGTGACACGGTAGCAGCATGCTATGGTATTGACACGGTGACACGGTAGCAGCATGCTATGGTATTGACACGGTGACACGGTAGCAGCATGCTATGGCATTGGCCAGACAACAGCTGTTACCATATCAAAGAAGGGGTTCCTCTTGAATGCCCTTGGTGTGGTCGATGCACTGTGGAGTGATGTGGAAAAGGAAACGACTGAATTCATGGTAGCTGCCTACAATGGATCAGGAGTAACAATGAGTGAGTGCCGTCAGCGGCTATGGGCGCAAAAGACATCCAAATCCGCTGGTGCACCCAAACTCTGTTCCTTGCCACCAACTACAGAAGCATTTGCGGAAAACATGAAGCGAGCACACTTCCAAGTTGCGCAGTGGCATGCTGCATTGGAATCAGATCCACCACCTCTTGATCCGCGGGACTACGGCTGGGAAGCCGATGACGTAAACAAGTCCCTGTCTCCAATGCCTGTGCCAGCAGGTGTTTCTACAGCACCAGACTACGTCCTCTGGCTCATTCGATGTGGCTGCGAGTCAGACACAGCTTGCAAGACAGGGAACTGTCGATGTACGGGCCGACAACTTCCATGTACTATATTCTGTGCCTGCGCAGGTGGGCCTTTTTGCTGCAACAAGTTCACCAGCAAGCCTCCTGATGATGACGACGAAGATGACGATGTTGTGCAGGAGACGGGCTAAAAGCTGTCTTCAATCTACTTTTGCTTCATCAGGTCATTACCATGTAACCAAAACGATGATAAAGACGACGATGTTGTGCAGGAGAGGGAGGACAAGGATCAGCAAGTCAATTTGTTTTAAAATGTCTTTCCTTTCCTTTTGACATAGTCAGAAGTGCTATATGAAGTGTTGTTAAGTACCTATTACAGTTTATCAAGTTGGTAAGACACAACATCAATGTCAACTTGGTGCTTAGTCTTTGTTGAAATACATGTGAACTGGTTCAAAGATACAATGTTAAAAGTTTTGTTACATGGGTTAGTTTGTACGTGGACAATGAGAATGGATCCCCTTACACTAAACACCTTACTATATATATATGCTTCCGGTGTACATAAGTATTATGGTCAAAACAATTTTGAATTTGGTAATGTTAGAATCTCTATATGAACATTAGACATCATGAACACTGAAAAGCATTTCTTAACATCAAAAATATGATTTGTTTTTGTAACAACGTTCCAAAGATTTAGTAACCGAAACTATTTCACAGCCATTATAGCCGCCATCTTGAAAACACAAAAAGTGGCCAAATAACTATTCAAACGCCAGGAATGGGTTCCTGGACCCTGAAAACACTATCCTAGACTGAAAAATTATGAGTTTATGAGAGAGAGAGAAAAATAGAGATTTTACGCCCTCTGAGTCAAGAGACTATTTGAGGCATTTTAATTTATAAAGATCCTAGAAAAAAAGATGGATTTTAAGTTTTATAAGATGAAATTTAAAAAAGAAGAAGTTATTTATTTTATTTTATCAGAGTTTATAAAGAATTGTTTTTATTTATTTTAATAGCGCAAGTTGAAGAATATAAAATTTAAGTTTATGATAAAATATTTAATTTTTAAAAGATATTTAGCTGTTTGCTTTTAAATCTGACAGATTGGAGGAGGTCTGATTAAAAAACCCCAGGGCTACAGTTAAAATTGATGCATTTTGGGCTCAACTGAGCAATAGGATAAAAACAATCCGTGTTTGTGCTCGGCAAGAGCTTTTAATATTAAAAATCCTGTCAGGCAAAAGCCTGTTTTTCAAGATAATATACAGTTAAAAAAATTAGATAGAAGTTATTCTTTAATTTCTTTTTTCTATATGTACATTTATTTTATATAAGGTTATCCTATTAGGTTTTGGTCCCTTGGGACCAAATACATCTAATAGTTACCTAAAGGTTTTCCATTATGAATTTATTTGATACAAAGGCAAACTATCAAAAATTTACTTGGCCACAAGGCTATTAATATGTACATTGTTATTTTGTACACCACTTTTACAAACAAACTGTTTAAACTTTTTACAAGTAGCATTATTGTTTTTAAGATTTAATTTATAACTAAGTTGCGTTTTTAATCTATGTGGAGGTTTTAACAAGTATTTAGTTAGTTTTAGTGTTGTCCATAGGACAAAGTATAATATTATTTTCACATATGTGAATTTATAAAACTTATGTTAAAAAAATTTTGTTTTACTCTAGTCAAGCTATGGGACTTAACCCCATAGCTTTAAAATTGTTTTATTAAAATCCATATCTTTAAAATAGTTTAATAAGTAAAATAAGTTTAAGATTTGATAAAAAGGACAAGTTTATAACTGTTGAGGTTCCATAGTTATGTTAAAAGTTACTATTAAAATTTATTTTGTTATAAGTATATTTTGGTCTGACCTGACCATATGTGATTTAAGTTATTTAACTAGATGAAATCTAGTGAAAATTCAGTATTTTATATAAAGTTATTTATGAATAGGGGAACATACCGCCAGAGGCCACCAATGTTATAAATAATATTATGTGTTCCATCTGATCCCAGGGGGGGGTAGCAACAAAGACTCCCCCGCCCCTGATGTCACGATGGACTGTGAAATAAATGAGATTAATGAGTTATTATTTGTAGTTGAATATTTTTTTTTTTTTTTTTTTTTAGAAGGATAATATGAGAGTTGAGGGTGGGGATGGTTAACGATTCCTGTATGCACGGGACGGAGGGAGGGAGGGGAAGGGACCCCTCCTCTCCGCCCCGAGCAGTGACAGGGCACCGCATGGGCAATCCCAAAAAGGGGGGGGAGCACGAGCGTAAAACGCGACGGTTTACGAAAGATACCCCCGTTGCGTGTGCCGGACACCCATCTGCATAGGAGAGGGGGAATTTAAAAAGTAGTGGGCTCAAAAGAGTCGCTTCAGCCCACAGGCGCACATTTTAGATAAAAAGGGAAATGGGGGTGAAGGGGGCGGGAATGCAGACGGGTATACGGCCCACACACCAGAGGGACTCTATTCCCACCAGTAAAAAAAGTTCAATTTTAAACAAGGTGTTTGAATGACACCTGGCCAATTGCCCCAGCGAGCCAAACCATTGGTGACCAGCCTAATTTGTGGTGTTTGTTTAAGATGTTCTTTTCATTATATATCAGATTGTTTTGTTTGCATTTATTTATAACAGGTTGTAATTCCTTTTTTATCTGACTACAAGGGTCAAACATGTGCTTTAGACTAAATATTTGTCCACATTTACATGGGGTGTTCCTAAATTTACACCGAATCGAGTTTGTATAGAATCTATTGATTCTACCTTGGATATTATGGGGAACGGGCAGGTGAAGACCACCACTAATAAATTTCCTGTACCGGAGTTGGGCTTCTAAATAGGAATCCAATTCCTCCGCCCACCTCCGGTACACACAACGTTTTAAATGGTTTTTAATCTCAGAAAGAGACAGTTTAATATTTATAGGTTGACCCTCAATGTGTTCAGCTGCGTTTTTGGCTGCTGTATCAGCTAGGTCATTCCCTGTAAGTCCCAGATGGGAGGGAATCCACATAATAGTTAAATCAGTACCTTTAGTTCTTATTTGATGAATGAGGTTTTGTATCTCTTGTATAATTTTTCTTCTGTTTTTTGTATTATTTTGCAATGCTTGTATCGAAGATAAGGAATCTGTGAGGATTGTCACTTGAAACAATGATTTTGGAAACTCGTTTATGAAAAAGCAGGCCTCAAGAATTGCCCAGAGTTCTGCGCTAAATATTGAGATTTTGGAATTTAATTGAAAGGATTTGGTAATCTTGAGGGCTGGAATAGTAAAAGCGCACCCTATCTGTGAATCGGAGATCTTAGAACCGTCTGTGTATATTAATAGTTGATGTTTAATTTCGGAAACTTTTTCTTTGGCCGCAACTGAAAGTAAATTTGGCTGATTTGTTTTTGAGTACATTTGATGTAAAACAGTATCAAAATGTGCTGATTCCCATTCCCAGTGTGGGATAGGGAATTTTGGATGAGTTTCAATATCATCTATTTCCAGGCCCGCCATAGAGAGCATTTCCTGGGAATAGTCTAAAGGGTTACAAACTTTTTGTGCAATAGTTGGTTTTTGTTGTTGAAAGGATGGATGGTTATAAAAAGGGTCTTCAAATTCTTCTTTAAAGCTTTCTATAGTAAAATGATTTGTTGCATATAGTCTTGTGAGGAAAGTGGAGGTGTTTAGTTTCATAAGATGTTTTATTGGAATCCAACCTATTATTCCATAGATCATGTTATTATTTGCAAACTTTGGAACGTTAAGGGCAGCTTTTAGAGCTTTTAGCTCTATTGATTGTAGTTTGTTTATTAGATTATCTGTAATGTTATGGAATGCTTCCATCCCATATGTTAAGCGACTGCGGACTAGAGCTTGTGTTAAAAGAACGAGAAATTTAGAATTTTGAGCCCATGTCTGGGAAGAAATAACACGAATAAAGTTGGTGCCTTTTATGGCTTTTCGGCAAAGGTGGTCAATATGTGGGCTCCAGTTAAGACGTGGAGTGAGAATCACCCCTAAAAACTTGACTTTATTTGTCATTGATTTTGGTTGACCTAAGATGTTGATATTGATGTTTTTTAGGATTAAATTATGGCGAAAGCACATGAACTCACACTTGTCCGGGGACAAGGAGAATCCATTTTTCTGTAAATAGTCAATGATGAGACTAGTATTTGTTTGATGGTTTTGTAGATTTATAGCTAGAGCTTTTGAACTTTTTGTGAATGCTGACGACCAGATGGCTATGTCGTCAGCGTACATAGAAATTTGACAGTTTTTAAGTTTTAATTTGGAAATATCATGAATCATGATATTGAAGAGAGTTGGGGCTATGATGCTGCCTTGGGGGACCCCCATGTCAATTCGATGTATTTTTGACACAGAGGACCCCACTTTGACTCTTAAAGCACGGTTATTTATGAAATTTTGTATAAAATTAAACATATTCCCGTGAATACCGAGACTGCTGACTTTATCTAGAAGCCTCCCATGCCAAACGGAGTCGTACGCCCCTTTGATGTCAAAGAAGGTGGCGAGGACTTTCCTGCGTCTTGCAAAGGCCTTTTTGACATAGGAGGTTAATCTTATTACTTGTTCCATGCAGCATCTATGTTTTCGAAAACCTGCCTGGAATTTGGGAAGAACGTTATTTTTTTCTAAGTAGAAATCAAGTCTGCATTTTACGATACGCTCGTAAATTTTACCCAGATGTGGGGTGAGGGAAATGGGGCGGTAGCTTGCGGGGTCCCTAGCCGGTTTTCCAGGCTTAAGGATCCCAACTACCTGTGCCTCCTTCCATGCATTTGGGATTTCGCCCTCATCCCAACATCCGGAGTAAAAGTGGTGCAAGACTTTAAGAAAAGATGGGGGCAATTTCTTTATAATTGTATAGGAGATAGGATCATCTCCTGTTGCTTTATTTGTCTTCCTAATCATATTAATGGCGGCAGCAAGCTCGGTAATCTTTAGGGGAGCATTGATGGTATGTGAATTATCGTTAGATTTTTCAAAACAATAATTAACTTTTCGTTTGTCCCGTTGAAAAACAGGCAAATGTTTTGTTTGGCTCGCCTGGGCAAATCGGCTGGCCAGGACATCAGCAGTATCTGAATCAGTAGTTGTCAAATTGTCACCGTCTATGACGCGTGTATTAATGTTATAGCCTTTATTCTGGATCCTCTTTAAGCGTTTCCACGCCTTTCCTAGATCCTTAAAGTCAATAATGTCTTCTTTGTTAAAATAATTTTGTTTAGCTTTGTTTATCAAATCGTCACATTCTTTTTCTGCTTGTAATTTTTCATCAAAGTTTGGTCTAGTGGGATGTAAGTCGAAAGAATTATATTTACGTTTTTTGTTTTTTATTGCTTTTTTAATTTCCTCGTTCCACCAAGGCTTACTATGAGGTTTTGAGGGTGGAATTATTGTAGGGATAGCTAAATTTGCAGCTGTTAATATCTTTTTTCTGATATTATCATAATAGATTTCTCTGTTTAAGTCATTTAAGTCTTCAATTGTATATTTAGAAAGCAGGGATTGGAATAAAGGCCAATTAGCTTTTTCGAAATTAAATTTAGGTTCAGATGGTGGATTGGTGTTGTTTACTGTTAAGTTTAGTTGTATAGAGATAGGTTTGTGGTCAGAGTGAAGAGGGTCTGAAAAGGTATACCACTCATGGTTTATCAATAAGTTGGGACTAGCTAAAGAGAGATCTATAGCTTTTGGATAAAAATGAGTAGAGGCATCTGGATAATATGTGGAAGAGCCATCGTTTAGTAGAATTAATTGTGAGTCGTTGATTTCGTTGTAAAGGGAAGTATCAGAATATGTTTTTGTGCAGAAAGGTTCCCAGCTGATGTGGTGAGCATTAAAATCACCAACAATCAGCCAGGACCTATCTGTAGACAGATTTGAAAGCCAGTTGGAGGTAGGCACTTTTGAATATCCCTTGGGATAATAGATATTTAAAATGTTGATAAATTCGTTATTAACTTTGGTTTGTATCATTGTGGAGTAACGCAGACCTATCAGGTTCTCCTCCGGAGTTGGAACTTCACTATAATTTAGAGATTTATGAATGTAGGTGGCTGTAGAGATCTTATCTACTTTATTACTAACTGTTGGTGGATAATAATATCCAGTAATGTTGGGAAGTTTTCCATAAGTTAACCGGGTGGATTGTAGACAGAGTATTTGATAAGAAGTTTGTGAATTAGCTAAAAATTGTATCAGGTAATCTTGTGTCGTATTTAGGGCACGACAGTTCCACTGTAGTACGTTGAGTGCTGCGTGTAGGGTTGTGAAGGGAAGAGGATTTTAAAACTAGTCAATTATAGGAATTAAGGAGGAACTTTGGTTTTTGTTTTCTGCGAGCCTAACCTAAGTCTTGTTGTCTGTGGTGCTGGTGAGGCACCACAGGCAATCTCTGCCAGTTGCATCATATTAAATGCATTTTTTGGATCTATGGGATGGTCGTCAGAATCTGTGATTAAAGAGGATAAATCTTCAATTAAGTTCTTTGGCTGATTTGAAGTTCTGGCTTGTGCCAGACTACGTAGAATACGTGTTATGAAAGATTCTTTAATGGATTTGTTGTCTTCTTTGGGAATATTCAGATTAACTAATTGAGAGGTTGCTGTATGAGTTTGTTTAGTCAGTGTGTTGTCAATGTGCTTAGTTATAGTAGTCATTATGGTCTCAGTCATTTTTGTCAGTTGTTTTGTTATCATTTCTTCAACTCTTTCTTCAGTGATTTGTTCTGTGGATCTGTGAGATTTTTTCCTTTTTTTCTTTTTTTTACGTTTCAGGGTTGTGGGTGAAGAGGTGATCACCTCCACCTCCTCCATGGCCTCCGCCTGTGACTGGTCAAGGGGAGCCGGAAGAGGCTGATCTTTGGGCTTTGTTATGAGTTTGTTGTTTTTGACCCTACTGGCGTATGAGTCAACCGACCCCCCAAGTGGGATCGGCTGAACTCTCCAGCTAGGGTCCACTATGGGGGTGTTTATTTTAGGTAGTTTTTCTTTTTGTTCTTTTTCTATTTGAAGAGTTGTTTTTTGCCCTCCTGATGGCCTCACTGTAGGGCAAGAAAGCTTCTCCTCTAATTTTGTTGGCCCTCAGTCTCAGCTGATACTGAGGGCATCCTTGATAGGCGGCAGAGTGTCCGCCGCCACAGTTTACACACTTATGAATTTGGTTGCACGATTGTGCTGAATGTCCAGGGGCAGAGCACCTGGTGCAAACCTCCACTTTCGCTCTGCATTGGTTGGGACCGTGCCCATATCGGGCGCACCTGCGGCACCGACGCACCGGTGCCACATATGGCGCCACAGGGAACTCCTGGGCATCGATCTTCACCAATGCAGGCAGTATTGGATCTTTGAAGATAATCCTGATGGCACGAGATTCTGTGCCATCTCTGTTGTTTAATCTTTGAATAGACTTTGCATTTGGTATATAAGTCTTGAGGTCTTCGAGATCTTCTTCGAAGGGGATCGGCTTTATTACCCCCTCAGTGGTGGCCTCAGGAACGGTACATCTGATATTTATGGCTGAAATGGAGGTTAATTTGGATAGTTTATATTGCTGAGAGGCTGACTTACAGCCAATCAGCCATCTGTTTCCATTTAGTGGCCTCTGGCTGAGGATGTCCCCCACGTTGTTTCGGAAAATTTTCAAGTTTGTTGTGGGACCCAGTGCCCTGAAGGTAGCCGTGCCTGTGCACAGATCCTCCAGGATCACTGGGAACTCCAAAAAAATGGGTGGCACTATGTTTTGTTGACGAGGGGGGGGGCGTCTTCGCTGTTGGCGAACCTCCACGAAGTCCCCACCCTCGTCAGAATCAGAGTCTGAATCTGTCTCTTTCTTCTTTGAAATTTGTTCTTTGGGGCCCCAAATCGAAATGGGCTCCTCTATCAAGGAGGGAGCCTTGGGTGAACCCCGTTTCTCATCACCCCGGGGAGCCTCAAAGGTCTTCTCCGGGGAGCTTGTGTCTATTTCAATAGTAGGAGACTGGGGACTATCAATTTCTGTGTCCTCCATCGACCCCAAATCTTCTTTGTTTTTTTTGTCTTTTGGACCCGTTGTTTCAGGGCTACTTGGTACATCGTCAGAATGCCTAGATTTTCTTTTTGATTTCCTTGAAGTTTGTTTTAGAACTTCCTTTGTAATCGTTGTCACAGGTCCTGCTGTGAAAATTGAGTCTTCTTCAGTGCTTGTGTCCAGAAAGTTGGACAGTACTTCAGGTTTAGCCATGTTCTTAAATCTTGTTAATATTAATTTATAACTATATTTTACCACTATAGTCTAAGTTAATCTAAGTTAATTTTATTACGAGACAAACCTAGTGTCCCTCAGAAAGGACCAGGAGGGAACCAAAGTCTCCCCGTGGCCGTATCGAGAAAAAAAAAAAAACCAGACGTTTTTACATTTTACCTGTTTTGTTTCCCGCGGGAACCAATCAAAATGTTTCGGCCCCCGCGAGAACCAATCAGATGTTTACAGTTGTTTAGCTGACTGGTGTCATAATCTTGTCCCGGTTATGACCAAAAATCACTCCCGGCACACTTAATAACAAGCTCCGGGAGTAAACAGATGGCCACCACCGTAGTTAGTCTAGTTTATTGATTAGCTTTGATATAAGAAAAATATCTATTCCAGTTAATAGTTTAACAATACCCTAAGCCAATAGAACTCCCAAGGGCTCAATATTGCCTAGACTCTTGTCAGATCAATTTGGATTTTTAATGTTCTAAAAAATTTATCAAACAGGTGCTTTTTTATAAAATCTTTTATAATATTATTTCTTAACCTTTAAGCTTAGTTTGAAAGTTAGAATTTATTTTATCCAATTTTTACTTTCTTTTATCAAATTTTATACTTTATATTATTACATTTTACATAATTTCTATCTCTTTTGAGGAGGAAGGGTAGATTGTTTAAAAGATAGAAGCACCTAGATTCCTATTTGTTTAGAAAGACTTATTCTGAACTATTTTAGTTGTTAGGCTTGCACACAAGCTCCTCCAACAATTTAGGAGGCTGGCAAAAACAAAACAACCTAAAGAAGATGGAACTACCCTACAGAAGCTATTCTATGAAGACCGTACCCACCGGCAAAAGCCTACGAGTGGGGGGCTCAGACAGACCGGCAAGAACGACTTGAAAGTCGAAAAAAAAGATAGTGAGGAAAGAGGTAAATGTAAAAATCAGTGAAAAGCTAGCTAGCTAGAGTCCTAGTCCCTACTACCTGGGAGAGCTGCTGTGCAAGGGCTCGGGTGGCCAGCGCAGTCCTCCCAGGGATACCACTTTTGTGGCACGTCCTACAACCCTAGCATCTATGCAGACGAATAAGACATCGAACTGCAAAAATAAATAAAAAAAACAAAACCTTAGTGCCCTATTTATGCTTACGACAGAATCAAATCCAACGACGTGAAGAGGTGACAGGAAAAGACGTCGTTGGTGGAGGCAGAGGTGGAAGACAGTCCTCGAAGAAAGTGGTCCTGATCCTCCTCAGAGACCTAGGTTCGGAGCAAGCTCAACGAATTGGTGATCCAGCGTTGGACAGCCGCATGGAATGCTACGTCATGCTGGGAAAAGCTATCGTTGTCGTGCGGCGGTGTTGGCAGAAGGGGTCCAAAGATGTTGAAGTGTCCACTCTTCTGCTCAGACGACCGCCGTACTGTGATGAAGAGATTAGAGTTGAAAATTCGTCCTCTGCATAAGTCTCTCAAAGCGACCCTCTCTGCTCGGTGGTCGAAGTGTGTATATGAATAACCCCCTTTTTACATTTCTGCCATCATTATTTGATACAAGTTATTAGTTTTTGTAATAAATCCAATAATACGTCAATGGACTATCTAAAGATAGTCCGTTTTGACTCCAAGCCATCGATTAGACATCATGAACACTGAAAAGCATTTCTTAACATCAAAAATATGATTTGTTTTTGTAACAACGTTCCAAAGATTTAGTAACCGAAACTATTTCACAGCCATTATAGCCGCCATC
>CM065693.1:2101040-2125226 GCA_017654935.2 Phymorhynchus buccinoides
ACGAATTTTCAACTCTAATCTCTTCATCACAGTACGGCGGTCGTTTGAGCAGAAGAGTGGACACTTCAACATCCTTGGACCCCTTCTGCCAGCACCGCCGCACGACAAACGATAGCTTTTCCCAGCATGACGTAGCATTCCATGCGGCTGTCCAACGCTGGATCACCAATTCGTTGAGCTTGCTCCGAACCTAGGTCTCTGAGGAGGATCAGAACCACTTTCTGTGACCTTTCTTCGAGGTGAACTGTCTTCTACCTCTGCCTCCACCAACGACGTCTTTTCCTGTCACTTCTTCACGTCGTTGGATTTGAATCTTTCGTAAGCATAAATAGGGCACTAAGGTTTTGTTTTTTTTTCATTTATTTTTGCAGTTCGATGTCTTATTCGTCTGCATAGATGCTAGGGTTGTAGGACGTGCCACAAAAGTGGTATCCCTGGGAGGACTGCGCTGGCCACCCGAGCCCTTGCACAGCAGCTCTCCCAGGTAGTAGGGACTAGGACTCTAGCAAGCTAGCTTTTCACTGATTTTTACATTTACCTCTTTCCTCACTATCTTTTTTTTCGACTTTCATTCAAGTCGTTCTTGCCGGTCTGTCAGAACCCCCCACTCGTAGGCTTTTGCCGGTGGGTACGGTCTTCATAGAATAGTTTCTGTAGGGTAGTTCCATCTTCTTTAGGTTGTTTTGTTTTTGCCAGCCTCCTAAATTGTTGGAGGAGCTTGTGTGCAAGCCTAACAACTAAAGATAGTTCAGAGTAAGTCCTTCTAAAAAAAACAAATAGGAATCTAGGTGCTTCTATCTTTTAAACAATCTACCCTTCCTCCTCAAAAGAGATAGAAATTATGTAAAATGTAATAATATAAAGTATAAAATTTGATAAAAGAAAGTAAAAATTGGATAAAATAAATTCTAACTTTCAAACTAAGCTTAAAGGTTAAGAAATAATATTATAAAAGATTTTATAAAAAAGCACCTGTTTGATAAATTTTTTAGAACATTAAAAATCCAAATTGATCTGACAAGAGTCTAGGCAATATTGAGCCCTTGGGAGTTCTATTGGCTTAGGGTATTGTTAAACTAATAACTGGAATAGATATTTTTCTTATATCAAAGCTAATCAATAAACTAGACTAACTACGGTGGTGGCCATCTGTTTACTCCCGGAGCTTGTTATTAAGTGTGCCGGGAGTGATTTTTGGTCATAACCGGGACAAGATTATGACACCAGTCAGCTAAACAACTGTAAACATTTGATTGGTTCTCGCGGGGGCCGAAACATTTTGATTGGTTCCCGCGGGAAACAAAACAGTTAAAATGTAAAAACGTCTGGTTTTTTTTCGATACGGCCACGGGGAGACTTTGGTTCCCTCCTGGTCCTTTCTGAGGGACACTAGGTTTGTCTCGTAATAAAATTAACTTAGATTAACTTAGACTATAGTGGTAAAATATAGTTATAAATTAATATTAACAAGATTTAAGAACATGGCTAAACCTGAAGTACTGTCCAACTTTCTGGACACAAGCACTGAAGAAGACTCAATTTTCACAGCAGGACCTGTGACAACGATTACAAATGAAGTTCTAAAACAAACTTCAAGGAAATCAAAAAGAAAATCTAGGCATTCTGACGATGTACCAAGTAGCCCTGAAACAACGGGTCCAAAAGACAAAAAAAACAAAGAAGATTTGGGGTCGATGGAGGACACAGAAATTGATAGTCCCCAGTCTCCTACTATTGAAATAGACACAAGCTCCCCGGAGAAGACCTTTGAGGCTCCCCGGGGTGATGAGAAACGGGGTTCACCCAAGGCTCCCTCCTTGATAGAGGAGCCCATTTCGATCTGGGGCCCCAAAGAACAAATTTCAAAGAAGAAAGAGACAGATTCAGACTCTGATTCTGACGAGGGTGGGGACTTCGTGGAGGTTCGCCAACAGCGAAGACGCCCCCCCCCTCGTCAACAAAACACAGTGCCACCCATTTTTTTGGAGTTCCCAGTGATCCTGGAGGATCTGTGCACAGGCACGGCTACCTTCAGGGCACTGGGTCCCACAACAAACTTGAAAATTTTCCGAAACAACGTGGGGGACATCCTCAGCCAGAGGCCACTAAATGGAAACAGATGGCTGATTGGCTGTAAGTCAGCCTCTCAGCAATATAAACTATCTAAATTAACCTCCATTTCAGCCATAAATATCAGATGTACCGTTCCTGAGGCCACCACTGAGGGGGTAATAAAGCCGATCCCCTTCGAAGAAGATCTCGAAGACCTCAAGACTTATATACCAAATGCAAAGTCTATTCAAAGATTAAACAACAGAGATGGCACAGAATCTCGTGCCATCAGGATTATCTTCAAAGATCCAATACTGCCTGCATTGGTGAAGATCGATGCCCAGGAGTTCCCTGTGGCGCCATATGTGGCACCGGTGCGTCGGTGCCGCAGGTGCGCCCGATATGGGCACGGTCCCAACCAATGCAGAGCGAAAGTGGAGGTTTGCACCAGGTGCTCTGCCCCTGGACATTCAGCACAATCGTGCAACCAAATTCATAAGTGTGTAAACTGTGGCGGCGGACACTCTGCCGCCTATCAAGGATGCCCTCAGTATCAGCTGAGACTGAGGGCCAACAAAATTAGAGGAGAAGCTTTCTTGCCCTACAGTGAGGCCATCAGGAGGGCAAAAAACAACCTTACAAACAGAAAAAGAACAAAAAGAAAAACAACCAAAAATAAACACTCCCACAGTGGACCCTAGCTGGAGAGTTCAGCCGATCCCACTTGGGGGGTCGGTTGACTCATACGCCAGTAGGGTCAAAAACAACAAACTCATAACAAAGCCCAAAGATCAGCCTCTTCCGGCTCCCCTTGACCAGTCACAGGTGGAGGCCATGGAGGAGGTGGAGGTGATCACCTCTTCACCCACAACCCTGAAACGTAAAAAAAAGAAAAAAAGGAAAAAATCTCACAGATCCACAGAACAAATCTCTGAAGAAAGAGTTGAAGAAATGATAACAAAACAACTGACAAAAATGACTGAGACCATAATGACTACTATAACTAAGCACATTGACAACACACTGACTAAACAAACTCATACAGCAACTTCTCAATTAGTTAATCTGAATATTCCTAAAGAGGAAAACAAATCCATTAAAGAATCTTTCATAACACGTATTTTACGTAGTCTGGCACAAGCCAGAACTTCAAATCAGCCAAAGAACTTAATTGAGGATTTATCCTCATTAATCACAGATTCTGACGACCATCCCATAGATCCAAAAAATGCATTAAATATGATGCAACTGGCAGAGATTGCCTGTGGTGCTTCTCCAGCACCACAGACAACAAGACTTAGATTAGGTTCGCAGAAAACAAAAACCAAAGTTCCACCTTAATTTTTATATCTGATTAGTTTTAAAATCCTCTTCCTTTCACAACCCTACACGCAGCACTCAATGTACTACAGTGGAACTGTCGTGCCCTAAATACAACACAAGATTATTTAATACAATTTCTAGCTAATTCACAAACTTCTTATCAAATACTCTGTCTACAATCCACCCGTTTAACTTATGGAAAACTTCCCAACATTACTGGATATTATTATCCACCAACAGTTAGTAATAAAGTAGATAAGATCTCTACAGCCACCTACATTCATAAATCTCTAAATTATAGTGAAGTTCCAACTCCAGAGGAGAACCTGATAGGTCTGCGTTACTCCACAATGATACAAACCAAAGTTAATAACGAATTTATCAACATTTTAAATATCTATTATCCCAAGGGATATTCAAAAGTGCCTATCTCTAACTGGCTTTCAAATCTGTCTACAGATAGGTCCTGGCTGATTGTTGGTGATTTTAATGCTCACCACATCAGCTGGGAACCTTTCTGCACAAAAACATATTCTGATATTTCCCTTTACAACGAAATCAACGACTCACAATTAATTCTACTAAACGATGGCTCTTCCACATATTATCCAGATGCCTCTACTCATTTTTATCCAAAAGCTATAGATCTCTCTTTAGCTAGTCCCAACTTATTGATAAACCATGAGTGGTATACCTTTTCAGACCCTCTTCACTCTGACCACAAACCTATCTCTATACAACTGAACTTAACAGTAAACAACACCAATCCACCATCTGAACCTAAATTTAATTTCGAAAAAGCTAATTGGCCTTTATTCCAATCCCTGCTTTCTAAATATACAATTGAAGACTTAAATGACTTAAACAGAGAAATCTATTATGATAATATCAGAAAAAAGATATTAACAGCTGCAAATTTAGCTATCCCTACAATAATTCCACCCTCAAAACCTCATAGTAAGCCTTGGTGGAACGAGGAAATTAAAAAAGCAATAAAAAACAAAAAACGTAAATATAATTCTTTCGACTTACATCCCACTAGACCAAACTTTGATGAAAAATTACAAGCAGAAAAAGAATGCGACGAATTGATAAACAAAGCTAAACAAAATTATTTTAACAAAGAAGACATTATTGACTTTAAGGATCTAGGAAAGGCGTGGAAACGCTTAAAGAGGATCCAGAATAAAGGCTATAACATTAATACACGCGTCATAGACGGTGACAATTTGACAACTACTGATTCAGATACTGCTGATGTCCTGGCCAGCCGATTTGCCCAGGCGAGCCAAACAAAACATTTGCCTGTTTTTCAACGGGACAAACGAAAAGTTAATTATTGTTTTGAAAAGTCTAACGACAATTCACATACCATCAATGCTCCCCTAAAGATTACCGAGCTTGCTGCCGCCATTAATATGATTAGGAAGACAAATAAAGCAACAGGAGATGATCCCATCTCCTATACAATTATAAAGAAATTGCCCCCATCTTTTCTTAAAGTCTTGCACCACTTTTACTCCGGATGTTGGGATGAGGGCGAAATCCCAAATGCATGGAAGGAGGCACAGGTAGTTGGGATCCCTAAGCCTGGAAAACCGGCTAGGGACCCCGCAAGCTACCGCCCCATTTCCCTCACCCCACATCTGGGTAAAATTTACGAGCGTATCGTAAAATGCAGACTTGATTTCTACTTAGAAAAAAATAACGTTCTTCCCAAATTCCAGGCAGGTTTTCGAAAACATAGATGCTGCATGGAACAAGTAATAAGATTAACCTCCTATGTCAAAAAGGCCTTTGCAAGACGCAGGAAAGTCCTCGCCACCTTCTTTGATATCAAAGGGGCGTACGACTCCGTTTGGCATGGGAGGCTTCTAGATAAAGTCAGCAGTCTCGGTATTCACGGGAATATGTTTAATTTCATACAAAATTTCATAAATAACCGTGCTTTAAGAGTCAAAGTGGGGTCCTCTGTGTCAAAAATACATCGAATTGACATGGGGGTCCCCCAAGGCAGCATCATAGCCCCAACTCTCTTCAATATCATGATTCATGATATTTCCAAATTAAAACTTAAAAACTGTCAAATTTCTATGTATGCTGACGACATAGCCATCTGGTCGTCAGCATTCAC
Organism: Phymorhynchus buccinoides; assembly: GCA_017654935.2. Classification (NCBI taxonomy): domain Eukaryota; kingdom Metazoa; phylum Mollusca; class Gastropoda; order Neogastropoda; family Raphitomidae; genus Phymorhynchus; species Phymorhynchus buccinoides. Next base: position 2,106,550 of record CM065693.1, read on the forward strand.
AAAAAGTTCAAAAGCTCTAGCTATAAATCTACAAAACCATCAAACAAATACTAGTCTCATCATTGACTATTTACAGAAAAATGGATTCTCCTTGTCCCCGGACAAGTGTGAGTTCATGTGCTTTCGCCATAATTTAATCCAAAAAAATATCAATATCAATATCTTAGGTCAACCAAAATCAATGACAAATAAAGTCAAGTTTTTAGGGGTGATTCTCACTCCACGTCTTAACTGGAGCCCACATATTGACCACCTTTGCCGAAAAGCTATAAAAGGCACCAACTTTATTCGAATTATTTCTTCCCAGACATGGGCTCAAAATTCTAAATTTCTCGTTCTTTTAACACAAGCTCTAGTCCGCAGTCGCTTAACATATGGGATGGAAGCATTCCATAACATTACAGATAATCTAATAAACAAACTACAATCAATAGAGCTAAAAGCTCTAAAAGCTGCCCTTAACGTTCCAAAGTTTGCAAATAATAACATGATCTATGGAATAATAGGTTGGATTCCAATAAAACATCTTATGAAACTAAACACCTCCACTTTCCTCACAAGACTATATGCAACAAATCATTTTACTATAGAAAGCTTTAAAGAAGAATTTGAAGACCCTTTTTATAACCATCCATCCTTTCAACAACAAAAACCAACTATTGCACAAAAAGTTTGTAACCCTTTAGACTATTCCCAGGAAATGCTCTCTATGGCGGGCCTGGAAATAGATGATATTGAAACTCATCCAAAATTCCCTATCCCACATTGGGAATGGGAATCAGCACATTTTGATACTGTTTTACATCAAATGTACTCAAAATCAAATCAGCCAAATTTACTTTCAGTTGCGGCCAAAGAAAAAGTTTCCGAAATTAAACATCAACTATTAATATACACAGACGGTTCTAAGATCTCCGATTCACAGATAGGGTGCGCTTTTACTATTCCAGCCCTCAAGATTACCAAATCCTTTCAATTAAATTCCAAAATCTCAATATTTAGCGCAGAACTCTGGGCAATTCTTGAGGCCTGCTTTTTCATAAACGAGTTTCCAAAATCATTGTTTCAAGTGACAATCCTCACAGATTCCTTATCTTCGATACAAGCATTGCAAAATAATACAAAAAACAGAAGAAAAATTATACAAGAGATACAAAACCTTATTCATCAAATAAGAACTAAAGGTACTGATTTAACTATTATGTGGATTCCCTCCCATCTGGGACTTACAGGGAATGACCTAGCTGATACAGCAGCCAAAAACGCAGCTGAACACATTGAGGGTCAGCCTATAAATATTAAACTGTCTCTTTCTGAGATTAAAAACCATTTAAAACGTTGTGTGTACCGGAGGATGGGCGGAGGAATTGGATTCCTATTTAGAAGCCCAACTCCGGTACAGGAAATTTATTAGTGGTGGTCTTCACCTGCCCGTTCCCCATAATATCCAAGGTAGAATCAATAGATTCTATACAAACTCGATTCGGTGTAAATTTAGGAACACCCCATGTAAATGTGGACAAATATTTAGTCTAAAGCACATGTTTGACCCTTGTAGTCAGATAAAAAAGGAATTACAACCTGTTATAAATAAATGCAAACAAAACAATTTGATATATAATGAAAAGAACATCTTAAACAAACACCACAAATTAGGCTGGTCACCAATGGTTTGGCTCGCTGAGGCAATTGGCCAGGTGTCATTCAAACACCTTGTTTAAAATTGAACTTTTTTTACTGGTGGGAATAGAGTCCCTCTGGTGTGTGGGCCGTATACCCGTCTGCATTCCCGCCCCCTTCACCCCCATTTCCCTTTTTATCTAAAATGTGCGCCTGTGGGCTGAAGCGACTCTTTTGAGCCCACTACTTTTTAAATTCCCCTCTCCTATGCAGATGGGTGTCCGGCACACACAACGGGGGTATCTTTCGTAAACCGTCGCGTTTTACGCTCGTGCTCCCCCCCCCTTTTTGGGATTGCCCATGCGGTGCCCTGTCACTGCTCGGGGCGGAGAGGAGGGGTCCCTTCCCCTCCCTCCCTCCGTCCCGAGCATACAGGAATCGTTAACCATCCCCACCCTCAACTCTCATATTATCCTTCTAAAAAAAAAAAAAAAAAAAATATTCAACTACAAATAATAACTCATTAATCTCATTTATTTCACAGTCCATCGTGACATCAGGGGCGGGGGAGTCTTTGTTGCTACCCCCCCTGGGATCAGATGGAACACATAATATTATTTATAACATTGGTGGCCTCTGGCGGTATGTTCCCCTATTCATAAATAACTTTATATAAAATACTGAATTTTCACTAGATTTCATCTAGTTAAATAACTTAAATCACATATGGTCAGGTCAGACCAAAATATACTTATAACAAAATAAATTTTAATAGTAACTTTTAATATAACTATGGAACCTCAACAGTTATAAACTTGTCCTTTTTATCAAATCTTAAACTTATTTTACTTATTAAACTATTTTAAAGATATAGATTTTAATAAAACAATTTTAAAGCTATGGGGTTGAGTCCCATAGCTTGACTAGAGTAAAACAAAATTTTTTTTAACATAAGTTTTATAAATTCACATATGTGAAAATAATATTATACTTTGTCCTATGGACAACACTAAAACTAACTAAATACTTGTTAAAACCTTCACATAGATTAAAAACGCAACTTAGTTATAAATTAAATCTTAAAAACAATAATGCTACTTGTAAAAAGTTTAAACAGTTTGTTTGTAAAAGTGGTGTACAAAATAACAATGTACATATTAATAGCCTTGTGGCCAAGTAAATTTTTGATAGTTTACCTTTGTATCAAATAAATTCATAATGGAAAACCTTTAGGTAACTATTAGTTGTATTTGGTCCCAAGGGACCAAAACCTAATAGGATAACCTTATATAAAATAAATGTACATATAGAAAAAAGAAATTAAAGAATAACTTCTATCTAATTTTTTAACTGTATATTATCTTGAAAAACAGGCTTTTGCCTGACAGGATTTTTAATATTAAAAGCTCTTGCCGAGCACAAACACGGATTGTTTTTACAAATTGCTCAGTTGAGCCTAAAATGCATGAATTTTAACTGTAGCCCTGGGGTTTTTTAATCAGACCTCCTCCAATCTGTCAGATTTAAAAGCAAACAGCTAAATATCTTTTAAAAATTAAATATTTTATCATAAACTTAAATTTTATATTCTTCAACTTGCGCTATTAAAATAAATAAAAAAATTCTTTATAAACTCTGATAAAATAAAATAAATAACTTCTTCTTTTTTAAATTTCATCTTATAAAACTTAAAATCCATCTTTTTTTTCTAGGATCTTTATAAATTAAAATGCCTCAAATAGTCTCTTGACTCAGAGGGCGTAAAATCTCTATTTTTCTCTCTCTCGCTTGTTTTATTATTATACACTCACTGCCTAGCCGCCGAAGCGAGCACACCTGAGCTCCCGAATTAAGCGACGCTGCGAAATCAACAGACGAACGAACTACAAAAGAAGAAGACGCGCTACTACTACAGCGCCCACTCTACACCCCACTAAAGGGAAGGATAACTTCACTCCACGCAGCTACCACTAGGCTTCGGCCTATCTGCGCCCACTTCACTTCGCCTCAAATTAAAAGGTGCCACCACTACTGGAACGAGCGAACGGCACCACAACAACGCCACGCCTACAACTCGCGAGGCTCCTCCTCGATCTTGGGCCCTCTCCTCCTGTATTATTAAGACTCATGTGAGTAAATAGAAATCTCGGTTCAGACCGAGTCCTAAGTTCACTCTTAGGCCTCATCTTTCATAACAGCCTTAGTTAAATTAAGTGTAGTTCCTCTTGTTCCGGGTTGGCACCCTTCCACCTCTCTTGATTTATATTTTCACTAACAAATTTTTTTCCCCTTTATGATTTTCTTCTGTGTTTTTCATTTTCTGTTTTACATAGATTAGTGAAGCACAGATGAGCAAAAGCGGAAAGACAAAAGGGGGGGGCGACCCCCCCGAACCCGAAATAGTCAGGGAGACCCCCCAGTCACCCAGCCCCAACAAAGATCTCTCAATCACAAATCCTGAAATCTACATCGATGTGACACCCCCAAAATCCAACACCAAAGATGTGTTCCTACTCTTCACCCCCTCAAGAAAACGCCTTAGAAGAACCGGTTCTGAAGCCGAAATTCAACTCAGTCCCCAAAAAACAAGCCCAGATCCAAAAAAGACAAGAGAAGAGCTCGGGACCATGGAGGGTGAGGGCGCTTGCTCTCTTCCCCCCATTGGTCACGTAACACAACCAGATCAACCAGGGGACCCTGGCAGTAAGGCCGTGTCTCCGATCACGTCCCCTGTCAGGAGATCCGATTCAATAGACACTGTTCACAGTGCAAGCAACACACAAACAGACACTACTGATTTGGATTCACTAAAATCCAACAACAACAACAACCAAACCTCACAGCCAACAAACAAAAAATCATCAAACAGAACCTTCAGAAATCAAACACAACCCCAGCCCCCCCCCACCTTCGTCAAACACCCAGTCATCGTCCAGGATCTGGGTACGGGCCCGGCCACCATTAGTGGTCTAGGCCCCCTTTCTCAAATGAAGCTCTGGTCCAACGCGATCGGCACCATCTTAAGCCAGAGACCCTTGGCGGGCAATCGGTGGCTAATCGGATGCCATTCCACCGAACAACAAAACAAACTAGCAAGATTAAACTCAGTTTCACAAATACCAATCAAATGCACCATTCCATCTGCAACCACCGAGGGGGTCATTAAGCCCATACCCCTCGGTGAAAACATTCAAGAGCTGTTGCCGTACATCCCTGACGCCAAATCGATCATGAGGCTCAAAAACAGGGACGGCACAGACTCCAAAGCTCTCAAGATCACCTTTGATAAGCCCATACTGCCTAAAATCACAAATATATTAGTCACTGAGTACATCGTGTCCCCGTTTGTGGCCCCTGTCAGGAGGTGCAGGAAGTGCGCACGGCTTGGCCATAATATGGACCAGTGCCGTGCACCAAAGCACATCTGCACCAAGTGCGCCGGGCCCGGTCACGCAGCCAAAGACTGCGAGGCCGCTGTGGCCAAGTGCGTGAACTGCGGGGGCCCACACTCTGCAGCCTACAATGGCTGTCCACAATACCAGCTAAGGCTTCAAGCAAATAAAATTCGTGCAGAGGTCTTCATCACTTACGCTGAAGCGATCCGTAGGGCCAAATTGGCCCTCGAAGCAAATAGACAACAGAAACAACTTCATCAAGCTCCCCCCTCCCCCCCCCCCTGACGTAGACCCTTCGTGGCGACTACCCCCACAACAACAACAACAACAACTGACAACCAACACTTACGCAAATGCCGTTTCAAGGAAACCCCCCCAACAAAAAAACACCCCTGCTGTCCCACAAACTCAACCAACAGTGCAGAACAACACCCCCACCCCGAACCCCAATCAAATCCCTGCCCCCCCCCCCCTTCCCTCCCCCCCCCCTCGTCCCCACACCCCCTACTGCTCGTTTCACAGTTCGCACTAGACTTTCCAGCGCAGTAACAAAATCACTCAAAAAAAAAGCAAATAAGGCAAAACTTCTTGCTGCTCAAGAAGCAAACAAAAACAACATTGAAGACATCATAACAGAAAAAATCAACTTACAAACAGCTACCATGATGGACAAACTGACGACCCACATGGACAAACTATTCAAAACTCACACAAAACAGACCCCACCACCGACACACCCAAACCCCCCCACCCCCCCCCCCCACCCCCCCCCCAATGCCCCATCTTCCTCGCCCCCTCCACACCATCAAGCTCTGACAAATCTACCGCTGAAACATTTATGATAGAAGTATTGAAACACTTTGCCAGGGCCAGAACGACCAACAAACCGAAACTACTTTTGGAGGGACTAGTCTCCCTCCTACCACCCTCTAGTAACCCCACCACAATTAATATGGGACCCGACAGCAAACTTATGAGGCTAGCTGAACTGGCCTGTGGAATTCCCGGGTCAGTAGGCCACGAGGGGAAGGGCAGGATGTCTTCACAGTCATCCCGCAAATCACAGTACCAAAAACCATAAACCCCATTCTAAAAATAGTATCAGTATAGCAGTAACCCCCCTTTTTATAGTAACCGGCGCGGTCCAAAAATTTAGTGTCTTGCAGTGGAACTGTCGTTCCATTGCAAGAACCATTGATCATTTATTATACTTTCTCCAGACTAACACTACTAAGTACCAACTATTATGTTTACAATCCTTGAGTTCAAAATTTTCCGATCTTCCAAAAATTTATGGCTACCAATACCCCCCTCATGTCAGTAATGAAATAGGTAGGGTGTACACAGCAACATACATAAGTCAACACACCCATGTGGGCCACGATGTTTCATTCACCTTCTAGCCGTCGAGCCGTCAACACCTCCAGTAATTGCTCTCGTACAAGCCAGAAAAGAAAAGGAGACCTCTTCGCCACTGCTGCGTTCGAGCGAAAAAGAAAGGGGACACTTCGCCCCAAACGGATTTGCTTGCCTTCCCTGCTACGGCCTCCAGACCACGTGACTACTTCGTGCCCTGCCAGACACCACCACCCTCCACCCGAGGGCTTTTTTACAGTTAAGTGGCATGACTCGAGCCTCTGGCCGATCGTCCGAAATTGAATAACTTTTTGTAAATTGCGTTATCTCTTGGCCTGGGGAGGCATTGTGTATTGTGTATATATTATTATACTAACAAACATTTTTTCCCATCCCTATTATTTTCCTCTATATTATTTTCTTGTTTCATGTTTAGAAAGATGTAATTAGGGCACCATGAGCGAGGAAAGTTCTAAGATAGAGGGAAGGGAGGGGGTGGGGGACATCACACAGGAAACAAACACGGATAACAGTTTTGAAACTCTCTTTGACAGCTCAGGGGATTCAAACACGTTTATCGAGGTTGAGCCAAAGCTCCCTCTTCGTGAACACATCATAGGGAGTCCCGTCCCCTCCAATACAAGCACTCCAACCACACCTACCAGAAAAAGAAACAGAGGGGACGAATCGAGCCCCTCTAGTCCCAGTCTGTCACCAGGCAGCAAAAAAACAAAAGAAGATTTGCATAACATGGATAAAGAGATTAGTCCAATCAATTCTGAAGTCCAGTGTCTAGACCCATCCCCCTCAAGGGACACAAACACAGACCACACTAAAGAGGGGGAAAACACCATGGGCACCCCCCCCACACCTGTCCCATTCAAAGATAACCCTCACACCATTGACTCAATTTGGGGGTCTACCACCAAAACAAATACAGATATATATCAACAAGAACAACAACAAAACCAGATAGGGTCAAGGCCCATCCCGAAACCAAGACCCAGACGGGTACGTACACACACACCCGCCCATTTGAGGGAAAACTCAAAAGAACCCACAAAACCGACCTTCTTGAAGTACCCGGTCATAGTTGAAGACCTGGGTACGGGTCCAGCTACAATTAAAGGCCTTGGCCCAGTGACCGGGATGCGCCTATGGCAGAATGCCATAGGCGACATCGCGAGTCAGAGATCCCTGGCCGGCAACCGACTCTTGATAGGCTGCATCTCCGCTGAACAGCAGAACAAACTTGCCAATCTGAAACAAATCTCAAAAATCAATGTTAAATGTTTCATACCTACAGCTTCAACGGAGGGGGTTATCAGACCCATCCCTCTGGAAGAAAACATTCAGGACCTTCTGCCATTGATTAAGAACGCCAAACACATATTAAGACTAAACAACCGAGATGGGTCTAAATCTAAAGCAGTGAAAATAACATTTAACGAACCCATCCTCCCCACACAAATTAAGATCTGTGCCCAAACCTTTGAAGTCTCCCCCTTTGTTGCCCCAGTTAGGAAATGTAGAAAGTGTGCCCGGTTCGGACACTCTGCAGAGCAGTGCCGCTCAAAAAAGGAGACCTGCGCTAGGTGCGCCGAACCGGGCCACTCAGCACAGTCATGCACGAACACCAACAAGTGCGTGAACTGTGGAGGTCCCCACTCAGCGGCATATGGCGGATGTCCGCAATACCAGCTCCGCGTCCGCGCCAATAGGATTCGCGCGGAAGTTTTCATCCCCTATGCAGAGGCGATACGCCGGGCCAAACTGGCCCAGGAAAGTGAAAGTACAAAAAAACAAAACACCCCATCTTCTCCTTGTTCACCCACAGTAGATCCTCTCTGGCAACAGGAGGACAGACAAAAGCCAAGCTACTCAAATGCAGTCAAAAACCAAAATTTCAAACTTCCAGTCTTAAGTCAGATCCATACCCAACAATCTACAAATCAATCTCTTCCCACTTCTACTAATATCACTGAAACACCAGAAAACCCCAAAGAAACACAGAACACAAAACCCAAAACAACCCCCAAACTCAAACCTAAGAGACATCGAATCCTGAGCTCACAGGAGAGGGTACTTCGAAAAAAAGCTGAGTCAGCCAAGGCAGCCCTCCGTGAACAAATGACAAGTCACAAGATCGAAGAATTAATCTCCAAACAAATGGCTAAATTCACAGTCGGAATCATGACTCAAGTCACAACATATATGGATAAAATGTTGACAAACTTTACAGACAAACTGACAAAACATACACAAATAGAAAACCAAACTAGCCAGACCCCCACCTCCCCCCCTCCAACACAAGATACCACTCTAACAGATAACATTCATTTTAACGTTAAACCAACTTCTAATCATACATCTACTGAGGTCATGGTGACCCAGATCCTAACGCAATTTGCTAAAGCAAGAACTACGCAAAAACCCGGCCTCTTGTTGGACGGCATCCTCTCCCTTTTCCCCCCCTCCAGCAGCCAGCCGTCGGTGAGCTCGAATTCCAATCTATTTAGATTGGCGGAGCTCGCCTGCGGCCCGGCGGGAGGGGAGGGGGTCCGTCAGAAGAGAGTTGGGTCCCAATCATTAAAAAGATAGCGGTGGCGGCCCGCTCACACTACATTTAATTAAACTTTTTCAACCCTTCTTTTTTCTTACTCCCCACCCGTAAGGTTACTATCTAAGTTAAACATTTTGCAATGGAATTGCCGGGCCATTAAAAGAACAGGCGATCATTTAATTCATTACTTATCAACAAACACTAACACATTTCATTTTATTTGTTTACAATCTTTAAATATAAATTACGCTAACTTGCCCCGCATCCAGGGCTACCAATATCCACCTTCAGTTAGTAATACAACAAGCAAAGTATATACAGCCACTTACATACACCTAAACATGCAATACACTAATATAAATTCCCCAGAAGAAAATATAACAGGTAAACGGTATTCCAATACTATTCAAACAAAAATTAATGGTAAAACTACTAACATTTTAAATTTGTATTATCCTAAGGGATATAGTTCAGTCGAAACTACTAATTGGCTTCCCTCCCTTACAGACACTGTCTCCTGGGTAGTGGTGGGAGACTTTAATGCTCATCACCCTACCTGGGAGGACTTTGGTTTTTCACCTAGTGGCGGGGGTGGGATGTTAATCCAACAAATAAATGATTCCCACTTAATTCTTCTTAATGACGGATCGTCCACTCGATTTCCAGATTCAAATAAGCATAAACCAACAGCTATTGATTTAACACTGGTCAGTCCTGATTTAGTGGTTAACCACGAGTGGTATCCGTTGTCTGATACCTTGTTATCAGACCACAAACCAATTTTTATTACTTTTAACATCCAAGTACCCTCACCTATTCATCCCCATCAAAATAATTTTAACTACGATAAAGCAAACTGGACCTTATTCCAGTCTATTCTTAGTAAATATAATAAAGACGACATTTTTGACCCAGATTTAGAAACTAATTATGAGAATATAAGAACTACTATTCTAAAAACATGCCATCTTTCTATTCCATCAATTACACAGACCACAAAAACTCGTCCATCAGCAAAACCGTGGTGGAACGAGACAGTTTGTGAGGCCATTAAAAAGAAAAAAAGAGCATGTAACTATTTTGATTGCCATCCCACCCCGCCCAACCATACCTCCAAAGTAGAGGCGGAAGATCTTTGCGAGGAGGCCATTAACGTTGCTAAACGGGATTATTTTAATAAAGAGGATATTATTGATCATAAGGATCTAGGCTTAGCCTGGAAAAAAATAAAGCGTATAAATAACAGAGGTAGAGTGTGGGAGCCTAGAGTGACACAAAATAATATAACAACCACTACTAATTCCCAAACTGCAGAAGTGCTTGCAGAAACATTTGCTGAAGCATGTCAGACAAAATATTTATCCATAGAGGAACAGAACAGACGGAGCGAAAAATCTTACACAGAGAAGTCCACAAATAATTCCCATTACATTAACGCCCCCCTCAAATTGACCGAGCTTGCTGGGTCCCTAAATCAAATTAGAAAAACCAACAAAGCCACGGGAGGTGATCCCATCTCCTACAAGTTAATTAAAAAAATTCCCCCTTCTTTTCACGAGATTTTACTTCAATTCTACGCCAGATGTTGGGAGGGGGGGGAGGTGCCATGTGCATGGAGAGAGGCACAGGTGGTAGGGGTCCTTAAGCCTGGAAAACCGGCTAGGGACCCCAAGAGTTACCGCCCCATTTCCCTCACTCCCCATCTAGGCAAGATATACGAGAGAATCGTAAAAAACAGACTAGAATATTTTCTAGATAAAAATAACATAATTCCCACCATACAGGCAGGTTTTCGTAAACACAGGTCCTGTATGGAACAAGTAGTCAGACTTACCTCCCATGTCAGAAAAGCCCTGGCTAGACGCAGGAAAGTCTTTGCCACCTTTTTTGACATAAAAGGGGCATATGACTCCGTCTGGCATGGGAGGCTACTCGAAAAAATCAGCAGGCTCGGTATTGAGGGCAATACATATAACTTTATATTAACATTTCTCCAGAATAGAAGTTTTAGAGTAAGGGTGGGCCAGTCACTCTCAACAAGTCGCCAAATGAACATGGGAGTTCCCCAGGGCAGTATCATAGCACCTACTCTTTTTAACATCATGGTCCATGACATATCCCAAATTAAATTTGAAGGTTGTCGCATATCAATGTATGCAGACGACATAGCTATTTGGTCGCTACCTACAGCAAGAGGGGTAAAATCTACCCTTGACCCTGAACTTGGTGTTCACCAACATAACACCAACCTAATACTGCATTATTTAAAGTTTAATGGTTTTTCCATTTCGCCACAAAAGTGCGAATTCATGATTTTTTCAACTGGCCACATTAAATATGATAATTATAAAATCCAAATTTTAGACCAAATAAAAACACCATCCCCCTATGTTAAATTTCTAGGAGTCTATCTATCGAGAGATCTGTCATGGACCCAACATATTACACATCTAGTCAACAAATCAACAAAGGCCCTTAATTTCATTAAAGTTATAACTAGACAGAAATGGGCCAAAGATCCCAAATTCATAATATATCTGGTTAGGACCTTGGTCCGTAGCCGTCTCACCTACGGTATGGAAACTTTTTATAACTTAACCAGATCCAATTTAAAAGCAATACAATTAATAGAACTTAAAGCCCTTAAGACTGCCCTGGGCCTCCCGTCCTTCGCGGTTAACTACCTGGTTTATAGAGATGTGGGCTGGCTCCCCTTACATCACTTAATTAAACTAAACTGTGCGACCTTCTTGTCAAGATTATACAGCACTAACAATTTTACTAGAGAAGATTTTCTTACACAATTTTCCGATCCTTATTTTGCAACATCAAATAAAACAAATAAAAAATACATTAATATTTATGATTATACAGAAAGCCTTTTTATAAATTCTGATATATCTATAGAGAGAACAGTTTTTTATCCCAATAACATAGTGCCACAGTGGGATTGGGATCCTCCAAACTACGATACTTCCTTACATCAAGAATTTAATAAAGAAGAAAATATAAATCAACTTACAGTAGCTGCCAAACAAAAAATTTATAATTTTAAACACCAACTTAGTATTTTCACTGATGGCTCAAAAATCACCCAAAGACAGATAGGATGTGCTTTTGCAATTCCCAGTTTAAAAATCTTCAAAAATTTTCAACTTAATTGTAATATTTCAATTTTTTCAGCAGAATTGTGGGCTATTTTAGAAGCCCTTTCATACATTAACTATCTACCCAACCCTCCTTTCCAAATTGCTATCTTTTCGGATTCACTTTCCTCCATCCAAGCAATGCAAGGGGAAAGCCACAACCGTTTAGAAATAAAGAACGAAATAAAAAAATTAATCCATCATCTACAGCTAAAAGGGACCATGGTCACCTTGATATGGATCCCCTCCCACTGTGGCCTGATGGGAAATGAACTAGCAGACCGTGAAGCAAAAAGGGCAGCCACTCAAATGTCTGGTTCACCAGTAGACATTGGTCTGTCACTTGGCGAGGTCAAATCTTTATTAAAAAAAGCGTCACTTCAGGAGTGGGCGAGGGAACTTGAAACATACTCTAAGGCCCACTCCTGGGATCACAACTTAGTTCAGGGGGGACTCTTCCTCACCGTTCCAAATCATGTATTAAAACTAATTTTCCGTTTAAGAACTAAATCACATTTTTGTAAATTTCAAAACATCATATGTGAATGTAACAGCCAACTTAATTTAGACCACCTTTTCACACCTTGTGCCTTTATACAAAAGGACTTCACCAAACTTTTTAATAAACTTCAAGCAGCAAATATATCTTTCACTTTAAAAGATATTTTGAAATACGGTGAGAAGGAATGGTCCCCCCTGGTATGGTTTGCAGAAGCCATACGCCAATCTAGTTTTAAAGAACATTTCTAAGAAAGCAAAAAACATATTGTTTTATTAGTTGTTATACAGCACTCATTTTAATCTATTTTAATCTGTCACTATAAAAATCCTCATAGAGGGCCGGCTTTTTGGCGGCCATCTTGACCTTATTTTAATATTTGCTCCGTATCTGTTTTGTTCCTTATTATTAACAAAATAAAAATAAATAAAAAAAATAATAAAAAATAAATAAATAACCAATAAAAGAAATGTCTATTAATTAATTATAATGGGGACCCTGTGCCTGGGCCGGATCGGTACCCCCCCCCCCCCCTTTCGGGAGGGGGTGGTGGTGCTGGGTGCGACTCAGACACAGACTCTATGGTAGTTACGTCGCGTCGTCTCTTCTCCCCTTCTTTTTTGGGAGGGGGGGGGCAGACGTCTGCAAGGTGTCTCGGGCGGTGACAGATTTAATCTCTTGCTGCCCGAGATACCTCCGGGTGGTCACCCTTATTGGTGTCACGCCCGCGGTAACGTCCCTATCCGAAGGGAATCCTTAACCCGCTTCTTATATATTAAAATTTATCATAATCCACCTGGTGGGGGTGGAGTCTCTCTGTGTGTCGGTCCCGTCGCCCACTCACACACCCTTTCCCATTTCCCCACTTCCGCTATTCTTTTATTTTCTCCCTTCCCCCCTGTCCGTGGGTTCCCGGCTTGCCACACAGAGACTTCTTTGGTAGCTGTTACGCTTAGCGTTGTGGTCCCCCCTCATGGACCACATAAGCGGCGCCTTTCCTCTGGGTGGGGAGAGGAGGAGGGGTCCCTTTCCCTCCCTCCCCTCTCCCCCCTCATGTAAGAATCCTTAACCTCCCCCCCCTCCATCACCATTTATTACCTTTATACTTTGTTGTTTTTATCCATCTGTTTATATTTATTTATTTAATATAATAAACATAAAATAACAAAAACAAGTGTACCTGGCTCCCATGCTACAGTATTATATTATCGTCTAAATGACATCATGTCAACGAAGGCGGGAGGGATTTTGTGGCCACCCCCCTTCGGGATAACATGTAATATTTTAAAATCTTACAAACAAACCGCGTGGTCGCCACTGCTTGTCTCTTGTCAACTCTAAAATTTATACTTAATTAGATACGGGAATATCCTGACCATTGGATTGGTCCCGACCACAAATACATTTAATCTCCATATATATATTCTTGATATTTGCCGGCCAGGGATTCTCCTGTTTCCTTTTTCTAGGCGCCGGGTTAATCTTGCCGGACTTTTTAAATATATAACTATACTTCATGATAAATATACCATACTATTATATAAAGTACCTCACATTAATTTTACTAGTAACTTTTAACTTAATTTTAGTCAGGATGATGATCTGACTTTTATAAAAAATAATTTTAAACATATTCAAAACGTTAAATATTTTAACACAAAATTTAATTATATAGTTCATGGTGCCCTATCGGTATTATAATCTTACATGTTTGTATTTTATGTTTGTATTATAGTTAGCTTGGACTGGGATCAGTTAAAAGTAAATAGGCCCATAAGGAGGTCCCCCTCTCGGGGAGGTGTGCCCGTGGCTGGCGGTGGGTGTGGGTTTGTCTCACACTCCCACCGGCGGCGGGGGCGGCTCCCCTTGACAGGTCGAGGACTCCTGGGTTATTGCCCCTCACTTTTCCCTCCCTCCCAAAACCCGTGAGAAGACTTCCCCCTTGATGGGGTGGGCCCGTCGTGGGTTGTTGACGCGAGGATGTCTTGCGTATACCTCCCTCGGCTGGCCTGCCCCAACATCGTGTGTTGAGGCCCTCCGGGATCCCCCTACCCCTCCCCATCCCTTTCTCATCAAGATCCCTTTCCAAGATTTAACACTTATCCCCCTTTAAAAATTAATTTGGTTAATGTACATACTATAAAATTATAGCCAGGTTACGAGTTTTCTCCCCTGGTATTTTAATAGATTCATATATAAATGTTATTTACTATATAAAAACATTTAATTTTTTTGTAATATATTGTAAATAATAAAATAAAAAAGATATATCTGTAAATATATGTTTTTAAAACATAATTAATGCCATTATTGGTTTTTATAAATAAAAGCACATTTCTAATTTTAACACAGTAGCCCTTGAATTTTAATTTCAACCGGGAGGGTTGAATCTAGGCAAATCTGCAAACAAAAGACTTTTAACATTAAAACTTTTATACTTATATAGTTAGATATTTGATGTCCACGGACACTTATAACTATATTTTAAAGTTTTTATCAGGATGCTCCTCTAGTCAAAATCAAATCTTGCGCTTTTAAAATCCTCCCCACACATTTCTATGTTTTGTCTACGTCTTTGTATATGTCCTTTTTAGTTTTGTATCGTCTTTTATGTTTCATTTTTCCAACTAACAAATGTCCCATATGTGCCTTCCCAGGTCGAGAGGACGTAAAATTCTAGATAACTGTATCTTTAAAGTTTTTATAAGTGGTCAGCTGCAGGATCCCAAGGGGGGGTGGCTACAAAATCCCCCCCGCCCTCGTTCTTCCACAGGTGACTATATTGTTAATAATAATTGTTTATAAATTGACTATTATATAGGAGCCCAGGCTTAAGAAAGAGTGGATAGGGTGGAGAGGGAGGTTAACGATTCTTTCATGATTGGGGCGGGGGGAGGGAGGGAGAGGGACCCCTCCTCCCCGCCCCAAACAGAGGAAAGGCGCCGTGTACAGAGGTCCTGCACGTATGCGGAGGGACCCCAGGCGACATGGCGCGACGCTGTGGCGTGACGGCTACAAAGGTGAGCTTCCGGAGTTCGGGCCGCACACCCGTCCACAGGGGAGAAGGGAGTAAAAATGTGTGCTCAAAAAGAGCCAGCACTAACGATCGAGGCGTGCTGTATGTTAAAAGAAGGGGAGGTGGGGGGGGAGGGGGAAATGGAACGTGGGCGGGTGCGCGGACCGCTGTCCGGAAGGACCCCTCCCTCTCCTGTGAAAGATGTTAATGGGCTTTAGTTGAAAGTTTTAGATTTTTAGAATTCGTGTCCGAAAGAGGCAGATCTTATGGCCTCTCCGAACCAGACCAAGGGGGACCATTCATGTGGGCCTCGGAATAGAATTGATTTTTGAGTGTAGGGGATCTTTAGTACTTTTAGTTTATCTAGAAACGTGGAAAATTGATTTTGAATATAGGTACAGGGGGTAAAAAGATGATCAAGGTCCAGGATGTTTTTACAGTGACAGGGCAGTTTTTTATATTTACAGTAATTGGACCTTGTTCTGATTCGAAATAATAGAGATTGGGTTTTGGGAGGGATGGGAAGGAACAGTCCCCCTTGGTGTATATTAGGGTCCCAGGAGTGGGCTTTGGCGTTAGAGTCCAATTCTTTTGCCCACTCCTGGTGAGTTGCTTTTTTCAGCAGGCTTTTTGCTTCGCCCACTGAAAGTTTGATGTTTGTAGGGGTTCCGAAAAGGCCCGAGGCGGCCGACTTAGCGCCCCTGTCAGCCAGATCGTTCCCTAGCAGGCCGCAGTGGGAAGGGATCCATACTAATAATACTTGGGTACCTCTTATTTTAAGTTGATGTATTATATTTCTGATTTCATATTTAATTTCGGCGCGATTATAGTTGTTGCCTTGTAGGGCTTTAATTGAGGATAAAGAGTCTGAAAAGATAACGATTTGGTAAGGTGAAAGCGGAAGATTATTTATGAATGCTAGTGCTTCCAGTATAGCCCAAAGCTCGGCTGAAAAGATGGAAATATTCGGGTTTAGTTGAAATGATTTAGAAATTTTAAGGCTCGGTATACTGAAAGCACAGCCGATTTTATGATTAGTTAGTAGGGAACCGTCTGTATAAATGGATAAGTAGTGTCTTAAGTTATAAATCTTTTCTTTAGCGGCTACGGTGAGGTTGTTGATGTCGTTTTCTTTATTATACAGGAGGTGAAGGTTGATATCGATGTCAGGTGGATCCCAATCCCACTGGGGGGGTCGATGTTGGGGGAAAGCTGTGATGTTATTGAGGGCTACGTCTGCTTTTGTCATTAGTTCGTTTGTATAGTCATAGATGTTGATGAATTTTTTGTATTTCTTGGAGGTGGCGAAGTATGGATCTGAGAAAGAGGTGAGAAATTCATTTTCGGAGAGGTTATTGGTAGCGTATAAACGGATTAATAGTGAAGCACAGTTCTGTTTAATTAGGTGAGTTAGGGGGGTCCAGTCGATGTCTCGGTAGATTAGATCGGTGATAGCATACCTTGGGAGGCCCAGGGCAGTTTTAAGTGCTTTTATTTCAAAACGTTGAAGGTTATTAAGGGCTGTTTTTGAAAGGGAGTAAAAAGCTTCCATACCATATGTTAATCTAGAACGGACCAGTGCTCTTACTAAAAATGTCAGGAATTTTGGATCTTTTGCCCATTTTTGGCGGGCTATAACTTTAATGAAATTGAGTGCTTTATTAGCTTTTTGAATTAAATAATGAATGTGGCTGTTCCATTGAAGGTTGTATGAAATGTTGACGCCAAGAAACTTAACGGACTGTACTGGAGATTTGGTGATGTTATCAATTTTGATGGTAATGTCTGTAACTTTAGTTGTGGAAAAAATCATGAATTCACATTTTTGAGGGGCAACTGTGAAACCGTTAGTGTGTAGGTAGTCTGTTATTTTGTTGATGTTTGTTTGGTGGATTTGTAGAAAGGGATCTAAGCTGTAATAGTTTCCGGGGGGGGTGTTGACGGACCATATGGCGATATCGTCCGCGTACATAGATATTTTACAGTTTTCTAATTTTACTTTATGGATATCGTGTAACATAATGTTGAATAAGGTGGGGGCTATGATACTACCCTGGGGCACTCCCATATCAAGTTGGTGAGACATCGACATGGACTTACCCACTCTCACTCTTAAGCTACGGTTGTGTAGAAAGGAAAGGATGAAGTTAAAGGTGTTGCCTTCTATACCGAGGCTGCTGAGTTTATCCAGGAGCCTCCCATGCCAGACTGTGTCATAGGCCCCTTTTATATCGAAAAAGGTGGCCAGGACCTTTTTTCGGCGCGTGAAGGCCCGTCTGACATGGGAGGTAAGTCTGACTACTTGTTCCATGCAGTTTCTATGTGCACGGAACCCTGCTTGAAAAGTGGGGATAATGTTGTTTTTATCCAAAAAATATTCGAGTCTTTGTTTAACGATACGCTCGTAAATTTTGCCCAAGTGTGGGGTGAGGGAGATGGGGCGGTAACTTTTGGGATCCCTAGCCGGCTTTCCTGGCTTAAGGATCCCAATGACCTGTGCCTCCTTCCAAGCTTGAGGAACAGTTCCCCCCTCCCAGCACTTGGAATAGAAATTATGTAAGATTTTGTGAAAAGATTGGGGAAGTTCTTTAATAAGTTTATAGGAGATGATATCTTCTCCTGTTGCTTTACTAGTTTTTTTGATTAAGTTAATGGAAGCAGCAACCTCGGTAAGTTTCAAGGGTGCGTTGATGTAGTGGGAGTTGTCATTTGATTTGGTGTGGTGGGGGATACTTTGTCGTTTAATTTTATCTTTAGTAGGGAGATATTTTGTCTGGCTGGCCTGGGCGAAAGTCTCCGCCAAGGTGTTGGCAGTATCAAAGTTATTTGTAGTTAATTTATTGTTTTTGAGGACTCTGGGCTCCCATACATTACCTTTAGAATTAATTTTTTTCAGTTTCTTCCACGCTTTACTTAAATCTTTATAGTCTAAAATATCTTCATTATCTTGGAAAAAATCTCGTTTAGCTTTGTTGATGATATCGTCACAATGCTCCTCGGCTTCTGTCTTAAGAATATGATTGGGGGGGGTAGGGTGTAAATCGAAGCGATTGCAGGCCTTCTTTTTGGCCTGCACTGCCTG
>CM065693.1:2125726-2138226 GCA_017654935.2 Phymorhynchus buccinoides
ACAAGCCATAAGCTTTAATATTTTTCTTATTCATTTGATATTTAGTCTAGTCGTTAGTTTTTAGTAGTACAACTCGTGTGTTTACTCCAACGTTTTATTCATCATTTTTATCATCAGGTATGGCTTAGCAGGGAAATGCTATAAGCCTACGCATTGCAACGACGATGTTATTAAACACTAAATCCAGCTTAGTATACTGATGTTGTCCTGTTTTGTGTGTTGTCGTTAATTGTTTTAAACATTATTTAGGCGAAACGAGACTACCATCTCAGTTAGTCGATGAAACGTGCTTATCGTTGGCGAAAACTTGTGTAGGCAAAACGCACGTACGCAAAACTCGTATAGGCGAATACTGATCCAAAGACTCTGATAGGCGAATACTGATCCAAAGACTCTGATAGGCGAATACTGATCCAAAGACTCTGATAGGCGAAGACTGATCCAAAGACTCTGATAGGCGAATACTGATCCAAAGACTCTGATAGGCGAATACTGATCCAAAGACTCTGATAGGCGAAAACTGATCCAAAGACTCTGATAGGCGAAGACTGATCCAAAGACTCTGATAGGCGAATACTGATCCAAAGACTCTGATAGGCGAATACTGATCCAAAGACTCTGATAGGCGAATACTGATCCAAAGACTCTGATAGGCGAAGACTGATCCAAAGACTCTGATAGGCGAAGACTGATCCAAAGACTCTGATAGGCGAAAATACTGATCCAAAGACTCTGATAGGCGAAGACTGATCCAAAGACTCTGATAGGCGAAGACTGATCCAAAGACTCTGATAGGCGAAGACTGATCCAAAGACTCTGATAGGCGAATACTGATCCAAAGACTCTGATAGGCGAAGACTGACCAAAGACTCTGATAAAAAAAAACATAAAAAGACTCTGATAGGCCTGCTTGAACGGCTTCATGCTGCAGGGCTGCAAGGATTAACATGTCTACAAACATGAAAATACTATAAAACACCAACATTCATGAAAAAGCTACAAACACAAAAATGCTGCAAACATGGAAATGCTACAAACACAAAAATGATACAAACACGAAAATGCTACAAACTGGAAAATGCTACAAACATGAACATGCTACAAACTTGAAAAAGCTACAAACATAGAAATGCTACAAACTTGAAAAAGCTACAAACATAAAAATGCTACAAACATGAAAATGCTACAAACATGAAAACGGATACAAACTGGAAAATGCCAAAAACACAAAATGAAAATGATAAACATGAAAATGATACAAACTGGAAAATGCTACAACACAAAATGCTACAAATATAAAAATGCTACAAACATGAAAATGCTACAAACATGAAAATGCTACAAACTGGAAAATGCAACGATGTGTCAAACCACGTCTCCATGCTACTAAACACGAAAACGCTACCAAACAAGAAAATGCTACAAACATGAAAATGCTACAAACTGGATAATGCTACACACTGGAAAATGCTACAAACATGAAAAAGCTACAAACACGAAAATGCTACAAACACAAAATGCTACAAACGTGAAAATGCTACAAACACAAAATGTTATTAACATGATAATCATACAAACACGAAAATGCTACAAACCCAAAATGCTACAACATGAAATGCTACAAACTAGAAAATGCGTCAACACAAAATGTTATTAATATGATAATGATACAAACACGAAAATGCTACAACACAAAATGCTATTAATATGATAATGATACAAACACGAAAATGCTACAAACACAAAATGCTACAAACATGAAAATGCTACAAACTGGAAAATGCTACAAACACAAAATGTTATTAACATGATAATGCTACAAACACGAAAATGCTCAAGGCCAAACACGAAAATGCTCCAAACACTTAAATGCTACAAACACGAAAACGCTACAAACATGAAAATGCTACAAACATGAAAATGCCACAAACTGAAAAATGCTACAAACTACGAAAATGCTAAAAACACGAAAACGCTACAAACATGAAAATGCTACAAACATGAAAATGCTACAAACATGAAAATGCTACAAACTGGAAAATGCTACAAACACAAAATGTTATTAACATGATAATGATACAAACACGAAAATGCTACAATCACAAAATGCTACAAACACGAAAATGCTCCAAACACGAAAATGCTCCAAACACGAAAATGCTCCAAACACGAAAATGCTACAAACACAAAATGCTACAAACATGAAAATGCTACAAACATGAAAATGCCACAAACTGAAAAATGCTACAAACACGAAAATGCTAAAAACACGAAAATGCTACAAACATGAAAATGCTACAAACATGAAAATGCTACAAACATGAAAATGCTACAAACTGGAAAATGCTACAAACACAAAATGTTATTAACATGATAATGATACAAACACGAAAATGCTACAATCACAAAATGCTACAAACACGAAAATGCTACAACGCAAAATGTTATTAATATCATAATGATATAAACACGCAAATGCTACAAACATGAAAAAGCTACAAACACGAAAATCTTGCAAATATAAAAATGCTAACAAGCAAGAAAAAGCTACAAAACGAACATGCTACAAACACGAAAATGACAAAACCACGAAAATTCTACAAAGAAATGCAACAAACACGAAAATTCTGCAAACACGAAAATGCTACATACTTGAAAATGCCACAAGCATGAAAAAGCTACAAACACAAAAATGCTGCAAACATGAAAATGATACAAACACGAAAACATTACAAACATAAACAAGCTACAAACATGAAAATGATACAAACATGAAAATGATACAAACATGAAAATGCTACAGACATGAAAATGCCTACAGACATGAAAATGCTACAGACATGAAAATGATACAAACATGAAAATGATACAAACATGAAAATGATACAAACATGAAAATGATACAAACATGAAAATGATACAAACATGAAAATGATACAAACATGAAAATGATACAAACATGAAAATGATACAAACATGAAAATGCTACAAACATGAAAATGCTACAAACATGAAAATGCTACAAACATGAAAATGCTACAAACTGGTAAATGATACAAACTGGTAAATGATACAAACATGAAAATGATACAAACATGAAAATGATACAAACTGGTAAATGATACAAACATGAAAATGATACAAACATGAAAATGATACAAACATGAAAATGATACAAACATGAAAATGATGCAAACTGGTAAATGCTACAAAATGTCACATTAAAAATGCTACAAGCTGGAAAATGCTACAAACACAAAATGCTACAAACTTGAAAATGCTACAAACACGAAAATGCTACAAACACAAAATGCTACAAACATGAAAATGCTACAAACACGAAAATGCTGCAAACACAAAAATGCTACAAACATGAAAATGCTACAAACATGAAAATGCTACAAACATGAAAATGCTACAAACATGAAAATGCTACAACACAAAATGTTATTAACATAATGATACAAACACGAAAATGCTACAGCATGAAAATGCTACAAACTGGAAAATGCTACAAACACAAAAATGCTACAAACATGAAAATGCTACAAACATGAAAATGCTACAAACACGAAAATGCTACAAACGTGAAAATGCTACAAACTGGAAAATGCTACAAACATAAAAATGCTACAAACATGAAAATGCTACAAACGTGAAAATGCTACAACACAAAATGTTATTAACATGATAATGATACAAACACAAAAATGCTACAGCATGAAAATGCTACAAACTGGAAAATGTTACAAACACGAAAATGCTACAAACCCAAAATGCCACAAACATAAAAATGCTACAAACACGAAAATGCTACAAACGTGAAAATGCTACAACACAAAATGTTATTAATATGATAATGATGCAAACACGAAAATGCTACAAACACAAAATGCTATTAACATGATAATGATACAAACACGAAAATGCTACAACACAAAATGTTATTAATATGATAATGATACAAACATAAAACAATTACAAGCATGAAAATGCTACAAACTGGAAAATGCTACAAACTGGAAAATGCTACAAACATGAAAATGCTACAAACATGAAAATGCTACAAACACGAAAATGCTACAAACATGAAAATGCTACAAACTGGAAAATGCTACAAACTGGAAAATGCTACAAACACAAAGTGCTACAAACATGAAAATGCTACAACACAAAATGTTATTAACATGATTTATTTATTTATTTAAGAAAATTTATATAGCGCTTCACATTTAAGCTTTAAGCGCTTTACAATTGCACTGAAATGATTTATATTAAAAAACAACCGCTTACATACATCCACATACTACATAACCCCCCCCCCCCCCCCCCATCAATTCCCATTATTTTATACACACACACACACACACACACACACACACACACACACACCCTCCCCCCATCAATTCTCATTCTTTTTGCAGACACACACACACACACACACACACACACACACACACACACACACACACACACGCGCACGCACACACACACACACACACACACACACACACACACATACACACACACACACACACACACACACACACACACACAACACACACACACACACACATACACATACACACACACACACACACACACACACACACACACACACACACACACACACACACACACACACACACACACACACACACAAGCGCGGGCGCGCACACAAACGCAATCAAAATACATAAACAATTTTTAAAAAATCAATTTACATAAACAAGTTACACATTCACAATGGCCAGCAAAGGTAAAGTATACACATCGGTACATACAAAGTTTCACAAACATTTAAAAGTAAGCCAAACGCGCTCATAAAAGCAAATTAAAACATATGCGCATTCACCGCACTGACGGGTATAAAACCGACAAGAAATAAATGGATGTAATGTAAAACAAACAATGATCAAGCATGCAGATCAAAACGACTCAGTTCGTCGCCTCCCTGGCTGCTCTGAATCGAATCTCCGAACACTTCTTCGGAGTAAGGGTCGTACCCAAAGAGTTCAAAGTCCCAGCGCAAGATCCGCGCTAGTTGTCGCTTTTTGTTGAGGGGTACCGTTTCGAACACCTCCCTCTATACAAACACGAAAATGCTACAACACAAAATGTTATTAACATGATAATGATACAAACACGAAAATGCTACAAACACAAAATGCTATTAACATGATAATGATGCAAACACAAAAATGCTACAAACACATAAAGGCTTTGGGCTATTGACTGGGCTACACTGGTTATCACTTTGATAAAGGCTTTGGCCTATTGACTGGGCTACACTGGTTATCTCTCTGATAAAGGCTTTGGGCTATTGACTGGGCTACACTGGTTATCACTCTAATAAAGGCTTTGGGCTATTGACTGGGCTACACTGGTTATCACTCTCATAAAGGCTTTGGGCTATTGACTGGGCTACATTGGTTATCGCCCTGATAAAGGCTTTGGCCTATTGACTGGGCTACATTGGTTATCACTCTGATAAAGGCTTTGGGCTATTGACTGGGCTACACTGGTTATCACTCTGATAAAGGCTTTGGCATATTGACTGGGCTACACTGGTTATCAATTTGATAAAGGCTTTGGCATATTGACTGGGCTACACTGGTTATCACTCTGATAAAGGCTTTGGCATATTGACTGGGCTACATTGGTTATCACTCTGATAAAGGCTTTGGGCTATTGACTGGGCTACACTGGTTATCACTCTGATAAAGGATTTGGCCTATTGACTGGGCTACACTGGTTATCACTCTGATAAAGGCTTTGGGCTATTGACTGGGCTACAATGGTTATCGCCCTGATAAAGGCTTTGGCTATTGACTGGGCTACACTGGTTATCACTCTGATAAAGGCTTTGGGCTATTGACTGGGCTACACTGGTTATCACTCTGATAAATGCTTTGGGCTATTGACTGGGCTACACTGTTCATAAATCTCATAAAGGCTTTGGCCTATTGACTGGGCTACACTGGTTATCACTCTGATAAAGGCTTTGGCCTATTGACTGGGCTACACTGGTTATCACTCTGATAAAGGCTTTGGGCTATTGACTGGGCTACACTGGTTATCACTCTGATAAAGGCTTTGGCCTATTGACTGGGCTACACTGGTTATCACTCTGATAAAGGCTTTGGCCTATTGACTAGGCTAAACTGGTTATCACTCTGATAAAGGCTTTGGGCTATTGACTGGGCTACAATGGTTATCGCCCTGATAAAGGCTTTGGGCTATTGACTGGGCTACACTGGTTATCACTCTCATAAAGGCTTTGGCCTATTGACTGGGCTACACTGGTTATCACTCTGATAAAGGCTTTGGGCTATTGACTGGGCTACACTGGTTATCACTCTGATAAAGGCTTTGGGCTATTGACTGGGCTACACTGGTTATCACTCTGATAAAGGCTTTGGCCCATTGACTGGGCTACACTGGTTATCACTCTGATTAAGGCTTTGGGCTATTGACTGGGCTACACTGGTCATCACTCTAATAAAGGCTTTGGCATATTGACTGGGCTACACTGGTTATCACTTTGATAAAGGCTTTGGCAATTGACTGGGCTACACTGGTTATCACTCTGATAAAGGCTTTGGCCTATTGACTGGGCTACACTGGTTATCACTCTGATAAAGGCTTTGGCCTATTGACTGGGCTACACTGGTTATCACTCTGATAAATGCTTTGGGCCTATTGACTGGGCTACACTGGTTATCGCCCTGATAAAGGCTTTGGCATATTGACTGGGCTACACTGGTTATCACTCTGATAAATGCTTTGGCCTATTGACTGGGCTACACTGGTTATCGCCCTGATAAAGGCATTGGGCTATTGACTGGGTTACATTGGTTATCACTCTGATAAAGGCTTTGGGCTATTGACTGGGCTACACTGGTTATCTTGTTAATTTGATAGCCCTGAAAGGCTCTGTGCAGTAGAGTGGGCTATAATGGAGAGCCCTTTATCAGAGTGATAACACACACACACACACACACACACACACACACACACACACACACACACACACACACACACACACACACACACACACACACACACACACACACACACACACACACACACACGCAATCAGAATACATAAACAATTTAAAAAAATCAATTTACATAAATAAGTTACACATTCACAATGACCAGCAAAGGTAAAGTATACACATCGGTACATACAAAGTTTCACAAACATTTAAAAGTAAGCCAAACGCGCTCATAAAAGCAAATTAAAACATATGCGCATTCACCGCACTGACGGGTATAAAACCGACAAGAAATAAATAGATGTAATGTAAAACAAACAATGATCAAGCATGCAGATCAAAACGACTCAGTTCGTCGCCTCCCTGGCTGCTCTGAATCGAATCTCCGAACACTTCTTCGGAGTAAGGGTCGTACCCAAAGAGCTCAAAGTCCCAGCGCAAGATCCGCGCTAGTTGTCGCTTTTTGTTGAGGGGTACCGTTTCGAACACCTCCCTCTATACAAACACGAAAATGCTACAACACAAAATGTTATTAACATGATAATGATACAAACACGAAAATGCTACAAACACAAAATGCTATTAACATGATAATGATGCAAACACGAAAATGCTACAAACACATAAAGGCTTTGGGCTATTGACTGGGCTACACTGGTTATCACTCTGATAAAGGCTTTGGAATATTGACTGGGCTACACTGGTTATCACTCTGAAGAAGGCTTTGGAATATTGACTAGGCTACACTGGTTATCACTCTGATAAAGGCTTTCGGCTATTGACTGGACTACACTGGTCATCGCCCTGATAAAGGCTTTGGCCTATTGACTGGGCTACACTGGTTATCACTCTGATAAAGGCTTTGGAATATTGACTGGGCTACACTGGTTATCACTTTGATAAAGGCTTTGGGCTATTGACTGGGCTACATTGGTTATCACTCTGATAAAGGCTTTGGGCTATTGACTGGGCTACATTGGTTATCGCCCTGATAAAGGATTTGGCCTATTGACTGGGCTACACTGGTTATCAATTTGATAAAGGCTTTGGGCTATTGACTGGGCTACATTGGTTATCACTCTGATAAAGGCTTTGGGCTATTGACTGGGCTACACTGGTTATCGCCCTGATAAAGGCTTTGGCCTATTGACTGGGCTACACTGGTTATCACTCTGATAAAGGCTTTGGGCTATTGACTGGGCTACACTGGTTATCACTCTAAAAATGCTTTGGGCTATTGACTGGGCTACACTGGGTATCACTCTCATAAAGGCTTTGGGCTATTGACTGGGCTACACTGGTTATCGCCCTCATAAAGGCTTTGGCCTATTGACTGGGCTACATTGGTTATCACTCTGATAAAGGCTTTGGCCTATTGACTGGGCTACACTGGTTATCACTATTAAAAGGATTTGGGCTATTGACTAGGCTAAACTGGTTATCACTCTGATAAAGGCTTTGGGTTATTGACTGGGCTACACTGGTTATCACTCTGATAATCGCTTTGGGCTATTGACTGGGCTACACTGGTTATCACTCTGATAAAGGATTTGGCCTATTGACTGGGCTACACTGGTCATCACTCTGATAAAGGATTTGGCCTATTGACTGGGCTACCCTGGTTATCACTCTGATAAAGGCTTTGGCCTATTGACTGGGCTACACTGGTTATCACTCTGATAAAGGATTTGGCCTATTGACTGGGCTACATTGGTTATCACTCTGATAAAGGCTTTGGCCTATTGACTAGGCTAAACTGGTTATCACTCTGATAAATGCTTTGGGGTATTGACTTGGCTACATTAGTTATCGCCCTGATAAAGGCTTTGGCCTATTGACTGGGCTACACTGGTTATCGCCCTGGTAAAGGCTTTGGGCTATTGACTGGGCTACACTGGTTATCACTCTCATAAAGGCTTTGGGCTATTGACTGGGCTACATTAGTTATCGCCCTGATAAAGGCTTTGGCCTATTGACTGGGCTACACTGGTTATCACTCTGATAAATGCTTTGGCCTATTGACTGGGCTACATTAGTTATCGCCCTGATAAAGGCTTTGGCCTATTGACTAGGCTACACTGGTTATCACCCTGATAAATGCTTTGGGCTATTGACTGGGCTACATTGGTTATCACTCTGATAAAGGCTTTGGGCTATTGACTGGGCTACACTGGTTATCTTGTTTATTTGATAGCCCTGAAAGGCTCTGTGCAGTAGAGTGGGCTATTATGGAGAGCCCTTTATCAGAGTGATAACACACACACACACACACACACACACACACACACACACACACACACACACACACACACACACACACACACACACATACACACACACACACACACACACACACACACACACACACACACACACACACACACACACACACACGCAATCAGAATACATAAACAATTTTAAAAAAATCAATTTACATAAATAAGTTACACATTCACAATGACCAGCAAAGGTAAAGTATACACATCGGTACATAGAAAGTTTCACAAACATTTAAAAGTAAGCCAAACGCGCTCATAAAAGCAAACTAAAACATATGCGCATTCACCGCACTGACGGGTATAAAACCGACAAGAAATAAATAGATGTAATGTAAAACAAACAATGATCAAGCATGCAGATCAAAACGACTCAGTTCGTCGCCTCCCTGGCTGCTCTGAATCGAATCTCCGAACACTTCTTCGGAGTAAGGGTCGTACCCAAAGAGCTCAAACTCCCAGCGCAAGATCCGCGCTAGTTGTCGCTTTTTGTTGAGGGGTACCGTTTCGAACACCTCCCTCTATACAAACACGAAAATGCTACAACACAAAATGCTACAACATGATAATGCTAAACACTGGAAAATGCTACAACACAAAATGTTATTAACATAATAATGATGCAAACACGAAAATGCTACAACACAAAATGTTATTAACATGATAATGATACAAACACGAAAATGCTACAAACACAAAATGCTATTAACATGATAATGATGCACACACAAAAATGCTACAAACACATAAAGGCTTTGGGCTATTGACTGGGCTACACTGGTTATCACTCTGATAAAGGGTTTGGGATATTGACTGGGCTACACTGGTTATCACTTTGATAAAGGCTTTCGGCTATTGACTGGACTACACTGGTCATCGCCCTGATAAAGGCTTTGGGCTATTGACTGGGCTACATTGGTTATCACTCTGATAAAGGCTTTGGCCTATTGACTGGGCTACATTGGTTATCACTCTGATAAAGGCTTTGGGCTATTGACTGGGCTACACTGATTATCACTCTGATAAAGGCTTTGGCTTATTGCCTGGGCTACATTGGTTATCACTCTGATAAAGGCTTTGGGCTATTGACTGGGCTACACTGGTTATCACTCTGATAAAGGCTTTGGGCTATTGACTGGGCTACACTGGTTATCACTCTGATAAAGGCTTTGGGCTATTGACTGGGCTACACTGGTTATCACTCTGATAAAGGCTTTGGCTTATTGCCTGGGCTACACTGGTTATCACTCTGATAAAGGCTTTGGGCTATTGACTGGGCTACACTGGTTATCACTCTGATAAAGGCTTTGGGCTATTGACTGGGTTACACTGGTTATCACTCTGATAAAGGCTTTGGCCTATTGACTGGGCTACACTGGTTATCACTCTCATAAAGGCTTTGGCCTATTGACTGGGCTACATTGGTTATCACTCTGATAAAGGCTTTGGGCTATTGACTGGGCTACACTGGTTATCACTCTGATAAAGGCTTTGGGCTATTGACTGGGCTACACTGGTTATCACTCTGATAAAGGCTTTGGGCTATTGACTGGGCTACATTGGTTATCACTCTGATAAAGGCTTTGGCCTATTGACTGGGCTACACTGGTTATCGCCCTGATAAAGGCTTTGGCCTATTGACTGGGCTACACTGGTTATCACTCTGATAAAGGCTTTGGGCTATTGACTGGGCTACATTGGTTATCACTCTGATAAAGGCTTTGGCCTATTGACTGGGCTACACTGGTTATCGCCCTGATAAAGGCTTTGGGCTATTGACTGGGCTACACTGGTTATCGCCCTGATAAAGGCTTTGGCCTATTGACTGGACTACACTGGTTATCGCCCTGATAAAGGCTTTGGCCTATTGACTGGGCTACATTGGTTATCACTCTCATAAATGCTTTGGGCTATTGACTGGGCTACACTGGTTATCACTCTGATAAATGCTTTGGGCTATTGACTGGGCTACACTGGTTATCTTGTTAATTTGATAGCCCTGAAAGGCTCTGTGCAGTAGAGTGGGCTATAATGGAGAGCCCTGAAAAGGACTTTGGTAGTAGGCCTGGCTATAGTGATTATAATGCTGATGATCTCGTGGTGGTTTCATTTTCTTGTCCTCCACCACTTGTGGCACACTTGATTCTCTAATTTGGAACCACGCTGCAGTTTGCTAGATTGAAAGCTGGCTGGGGATCCTATGCTGGTCATGAGCGCGCTACCAGTCAAAATGTAGGCTAGCCAGATTCAGATGACGAGGACACAAGTGATCGTTCTTCAACTCACGTCAGAGGGCAGGCCCACGTGTGGATAAAATAATTCCTGAGCAGCAGACAACAGCGGGTAGTGGTGGATGGTGAGAGATCGGAAGCCGACCCAGTCATCTCTGGAGTCCCTCAGGGGACCGTTCTAGGTCCAGTGCCCTTACTACTATTCATCAATGACCTACCAGACCAGCTCCATAGCTCGGTCCGCCTATTCGCGAATAATTGCTGTGTGTATAGATAAATGTCTTTCATCGTTGGTTGACATTAGCCTGTAGTAGGGGCCAACAGTAGCATGAGAGCTGTACAGTGTATTATTTTCTACAGTAATGGAAAATCATGGTACAGTTTAGTCTCTTGTGGAAGGCTATGACTCTCGAACGAGGGGGCCCTTTCACCGGTTCTGTTGCTGTAGCCAAAGGGGTGGCCTGGCCTTTGGGGACCTTCCCCAACACCAGCTGTGTCCTCAACTCCCTTTGGCCGAGAGTGTGGGGATGTAACGACGTTGATTCCGAATTAAAAAAAAGGCAAACAGTGTACTAGGCTTCTTGAGGCGACATCTGAAGAGCTCCAACAGCGAGTTAAAAGCCAATGCCTACAAGACCCTTGTTCGTCCCCACCTGGAGTACTGCTGCTCAGTCTGGAGTCCACACCATCAGGACCAGAGAAACAATATGGAAATGGTGCAGCGCAGAGCAGCCAGATACCCCTGTTCGTCCCCACCTGGAGTACTGCTGCTCAGTCTGGAGTCCACACCATCAGGACCAGAGAAACAATATGGAAATGGTGCAGCGCAGAGCAGCCAGGTACCCCTGTTCGTCCCCACCTGGAGTACTGCTGCTCAGTCTGGAGTCCACACCATCAGGACCAGAGAAACAATATGGAAATGGTGCAGCGCAGAGCAGCCAGGTACCCCTGTTCGTCCCCACCTGGAGTACTGCTGCTCAGTCTGGAGTCCA
>CM065693.1:2143226-2148446 GCA_017654935.2 Phymorhynchus buccinoides
TGGGTGTCTTCCTTGATCTGTGGGAATAAATCAATGCTCTGGTGTGAGGATGGATTGGGTGTCTTCCTTCAGTCATGATCTGAGGGAATAAATCAATGCTCTGGTGTGAGGATGGATTGGGTGTCTTCCTTCAGTCATGATCTGAGGGAATAAATCAATGCTCTGGTGTGAGGATGGATTGGGTGTCTTCCTTCAGTCATGATCTGTGGGAATAAATCATTGCTCTGGTGTGAGGGTGGATTGGGTGTCTTCCTTCAGTCATGATCTGTGGGAATAAATCAATGCTCTGGTGTGAGGGTGGATTGGGTGTCTTCCTTGATCTGAGGGAATAAATCAATGCTCTGGTGTGAGGGTGGATTGGGTGTCTTCCTTGATCTGATTGAATAAATCAATGCTCTGGTGTGAGGATGGATTGGGTGTCTTCCTTGATCTGTGGGCGGACATGATTCAAACGTTAACAACAGCTGGGCTATCATGATTCAAACGTTAACAACAGCTGGACTAGCATGATTCAAACGTTAACAACAGCTGGACTAGCATGATTCAAACATTAACACCAGCTGGGCTATTATGATTCAAACGTTGACAACAGTTGAGTTAACATGATTCAGACATTAACAACAGTTGGGCTATCATGATTCAAACGTTAACAAGAGATGGGCTATAATGATTCAAGCGTTAACAACAACTAGGCTATCATGATTCAAAGGTTAACAACAGCTCGGCTATCATGATTAGAAAGTTAACGACAGCAGGGCTATCACAATTAAAACGTTGACAACAGCTGGGCGATCATGATTCAAACGCTGACGACAACCGGGCTATCAAGATCCAGACGTTGACATCAGTTGCGCTGTCATGATCCAAACTTTGACAACAATTGGGCAATCATGATTCAAACGTTGACAACAGTTAAGCTATCGTGATCCAAACGTTAACAACAGTTGGGCTATCATTATCCAAACGTTTACAACAGATGGGCTATCATGATCCAAACGTTAACAACAAATGGGCTATCATGATCCATACGTTGACAACAGATGGGCTATCATGATTCAATGTTCAAACGTTAACAACAGTTGGGCTATCATGATTCAAACGTTAGCAACAGTTGGGATATCATGATTTCAGACGATAATAACAGTTGGGCTATCATGATCCAGACGTTGACAACATTTGGGTTATCATGATTGAAACGTTGACAACAGATGGGCTATCGTGATTCAATGTTCAAACGATAACAACAGTTGGGCTATCATGATTCGAACATTAGCAACAGTTGGGCTATCATGATTCAGACGATAATAACAGTTGGGCTATTCTGATCCAGACGTTGACAAAATTTGGGCTATCATGATCAAAAGTTAGCAACAGCTGGGCTATCACGATTCAAACGTTAACAACAGTTGGGCTATCATGATTCAAACGTTACAACGACTAGGCTATCATGATTCAAACGTTAACAACAGATGGGCTATCATGATTCAAAGGTTAATTCAAAGGTGGGATTAAATTAATGCTCTGGTGTGAGGGTGGATTGGGTGTCTTCCTTCAGTCATGATCTGTGGGAATAAATCAATGCTCTGGTGTGATGATGGATTGGGTGTCTTCCTTCAGTCATGATCTGAGGGAATAAATCATTGCTCTGGTGTGAGGGTGGATTGGGTGTGTTCCTTCAGTCATGATCTGTGGGAATAAATCATTGCTCTGGTGTGAGGATGGATTGGGTGTGTTCCTTGATCTGTGGGATTAAATCAATGCTCTGGTGTGAGGGTGGATTGGGTGTGTTCCTTCAGTCATGATCTGAGGGAATAAATCAATGCTCTGGTGTGAGGATGGATTGGGTGTGTTCCTTCAGTCATGATCTGTGGGAATAAATCAATGCTCTGGTGTGAGGATGGATTGGGTGTGTTCCTTCAGTCATGATCTGAGGGAATAAATCAATGCTCTGGTGTGAGGATGGATTGGGTGTGTTCCTTCAGTCATGATCTGAGGGAATAAATCAATGCTCTGGTGTGAGGATGGATTGGGTGTGTTCCTTCAGTCATGATCTGAGGGAATAAATCAATGCTCTGGTGTGAGGTTGGATTGGGTGTCTTCCTTCAGTCATGATCTGAGGGAGTAAATCAATGCTCTGGTGTGAGGATGGATTGGGTGTCTTCCTTCAGTCATGATCTGTGGGAATAAATCAATGCTCTGGTGTGAGGATGGATTGGGTGTCTTCCTTCAGTCATGATCTGTGGGAATAAATCAATGCTCTGGTGTGAGGATGGATTGGGTGTGTTCCTTCAGTCATGATCTGAGGGAGTAAATCAATGCACTGGTGTGAGGATGGATTGGGTGTTTTCCTTCAGTCATGATCTGAGGGAGTAAATCAATGCTCTGGTGTGAGGATGGATTGGGTGTCTTCCTTCAGTCATGATCTGTGGGAATAAATCATTGCTCTGGTGTGAGGATGGATTGGGTGTCTTCCTTGATCTGAGGGAGTAAATCAATGCTATCATGATTCAAACATTAGCAACATTTGGGCTATCATGGACCATACCTTGACAACATTTGGGCTATCATGATCCAGTCAATCTGTTAAATCAATGACAGGTGTGAGGCTATTGGGTGTGTCCTTGAGACATGTTGAATAAATCAATGCTCTGGTGTGAGGATGGATTGGGTGTCTTCCTTGATCATGATCTGAGTGAATAAATCAATGTTCTGGTGTGAGGATGGATTGGGTGTCGATCTGTGGGAATAAATCAATGCTCTGGTGTGAGGATGGATTGGGTGTGTTCCTTCCAATCTGTGGGAATAAATCAGTGCTCTGGTGTAAGGATGGATTGTGTGTCAAACTTGTCTGAAATAAATCAATGCTCTGGTGTGAGGATGGATTGGGTGTGTTCCTTCAGTCATGATCTGTGGGAGTAAATCAATGCTCTGGTGTGAGGATGGATTGGGTGTGTTCCTTCAGTCATGATCTGTGGGAATAAATCAATGCTCTGGTGTGAGGATGGATTGGGTGTCTTCCTTGAGTCATGATCTGTGGGGAATAAATCAATGCTCTGGTGTGAGGATGGATTGGGTGTGTTCCTTGAGTCATGATCTGAGGGAATAAATCAATGCTCTGGTGTGAGGATGGATTGGGTGTCTTCCTTCAGTCATGATCTGTGGGAATAAATCAATGCTCTGGTGTGAGGATGGATTGGGTGTGTTCCTTCTGAGTGAATAAACCCCCCCCCCAATGCTCTGGTGTGAGGATGATCCTGATCTGAGGGAATAAATCAATGCTCTGGTGTGAGGATGGATTGGGTGTCTTCCTTGATCTGAGTGGAATAAATCAATGCTCTGGTGTGAGGATGGATTGGGTGTCTTCCTTGATCTGAGGGAATAAATCAATGCTATCATGATTCAAACATTAGCAGGGCTATCATGGACCATACCTTGACAACATTTGGGCTATCATGATCCAGAAGTTAACGACAGTTGGGCTATTATGATCCAGACGTTGACATCAGTTGGGCTATCATGATTCAATGTTCAATCGTTAACAACAGTTGGATTATCATGATTCCAACGTTAACAACAGTTGGGCTAACATGATTCAAACGTTAACATTGCTCTGGTGTGAGGATGGATTGGGTGTGTTCCTTCAGTCATGATCTGAGGGAATAAATCAATGCTCTGGTGTGAGGATGGATTGGGTGTCTTCCTTCATCTGAGGGAATAAATCATTGCTTCTGGTGTGAGGATGGATTGGGTGTCTTCCTTCAGCTCATGATCTGTGGGAATAAATCAATGCTCTGGTGTGAGGATGGATTGGGTGTGTTCCTTCAGTCATGATCTGTGGGAGTAAATCAATGCACTGGTGTGAGGATGGATTGGGTGTCTTCCTTCAGTCATGATCTGTGGGAATAAATCAATGCACTGGTGTGAGGATGGATTGGGTGTCTTCCTTCAGTCATGATCAGAGGGAGTAAATCAATGCTCTGGTGTCAGGATGGATTGGGTGTCTTCCTTCAGTCATGATCTGTGGGAATAAATCATTGCTCTGGTGTGAGGATGGATTGGGTATGTCCAGAGACGTCTTGATCTGTGGGAATCTAATGCTATGATTCAAACATGCAACATTTGGGCTCATGGTTTGACAACATTTGGATTGGGTGGCTTCCTTCAACAGTCATGATTCTGTGGGAATAAATCAATGCCTCTGTTGTGAGGATGGATTGGGTACGTTAGAGCACTGTTGGGCTATGCACATGATGGAAACGTAAATCATTGCTCTGGTGTGAGGATGGATTGGGTGTGTTCCTTCAGTCATGATCTGTGGGAATAAATCAATGCTCTGGTGTGAGGATGGATTGGGTGTGTTCCTTCAGTCATGATCTGGGAATAAATCAATGCTCTGGTGTGAGGATGGATTGGGTGTGTTCCTTGAGTCATGATCTGTGGGAATAAATCATTGCTCTGGTGTGAGGATGGATTGGGTGTCTTCCTTGATCTGAGTGAATAAATCATTGCTCTGGTGTGAGGTTGGATTGGGTGTCTTCCTTCAGTAATCTGTGGGAATAAATCATTGCTCTGGTGTGAGGATGGATTGGGTGTGTTCCTTGATCTGTGGGAACAAATCAATGATCTGGTGTGAGGATGGATTGGCGTGTCTTCCTTCAGTCAGATCTGAGGGAATAAATCAATGCTCTGGTGTGAGGATGGATTGGGTGTCTTCCTTGATGCTGAGGGATAGCTGGACTATCATGATCCTAACGTTAGCAACAGCTATCACAAGCATTACGCAAACATTAACACCTTCATGGACTATTATGCTTCTAACGTTGACAACAATTGAGTTAACATGATTCAGACATTAACAACATATCGGCTAGGAAGATTCAAACGTTACTAAGTTAGGGTCTATTATGATCGTCATGATGCGTGTGGACTTTGACGAGGTTATCATGATTCTGAGGTTAACATGAGCTCGGCTATCATGATCAAAATTGCGTTAACGACAGTTGGGTTATCACAATGAAAACGCTTATAACGTCTGGGCTATCATGTTTCAAACGCTGACAACAACCGGGCTATCAAGATCCAGACGTTAACAACTGTTGGAGGTGCTAATCATCTAAACTCTGATAACAATCGGTCAATCATGATTCAATAGTTGACAACAGTTGGGCTATCATGATCCAGAAGTTAACGACAGTTGGGCTATCATTATCCAACGTTTTA
>CM065693.1:2148946-2153946 GCA_017654935.2 Phymorhynchus buccinoides
CCAATCCATCACACCAGAGCATTGATCCATCCTCACACCAGAGCATTGATTTATTCCCACAGATCAAGGAAGACACCCAATCCATCCTCACACCAGAGCATTGATTTATTCCCACAGATCATGACTGAAGGAACACACCCAATCCATCCTCACACCAGAGCATTGATTTATTCCATCCACCCAATCACCTCACACCAGAGCATTGATTTATTCCCACAGATCATGACTGAAGGAAGACACCCAATCCATCCTCACACCAGAGCATTGATTTATTCCCACAGATCATGACTGAAGGAACACCCAATCCATCCTCAATCCAGATCATGACTGAAGGAACCTCACACCAGAGCATTGATTTATTCCCACAGATCATGACTGAAGGAACACACCCAATCCATCCTCACACCAGAGCATTGATTTATTCCCACAGATCATGACTGAAGGAAGACACCCAATCCATCCTCACACCAGAGCATTGATTTATTCCCACAGATCATGACTGAAGGAACACACCCAATCCATCCTCACACCAGAGCATTGATTTATTCAGATCAGATCATGACTGAAGGAAGACACCCAATCCATCCTCACACCAGAGCATTGATTTATTCCCACAGATCATGACTGAAGGAACACACCCAATCCATCCTCACACCAGAGCATTGATTTATTCCCACAGATCATGACTGAAGGAAGACACCCAATCCATCCTCACACCAGAGCATTGATTTATTCCCACAGATCATGACTGAAGGAACACACCCAATCCATCCTCACACCAGAGCATTGATTTATTCCCACAGATCATGACTGAAGGAAGACACCCAATCCATCCTCACACCAGATCGTTTCCCAGAGAGTTCAGAAGCGACAGAACATTTTACTTCAAGCTTGCCCAAAGTACAGCAACATATCGGACATGTTCCCACGCACCAGAGCGCACAAGCGCGTGATGCGCGCTCAGTTGCCTAGCTGAGCTAGAAGTGAGTCTGGAATACTGCCCAATAGAGCTGGGTACCAGTACGGATTTCCGTATCGGTATTTTGTTTTGACGTACCGGTAGTTAGCACCGGAATATACCAGCTGGGTTGCTGGCGAGCGTAATTTACAATTTGATGACACACAAAACAGCTACCCCACGAAATCCAACGGGTAGGTATAGTTAAGAAACCCAGTCTAAATAACATTACTCGCTCTCTCTCTCTCTCTCTCTCTCTCTCTCTCTCTCTCTCTCTCTCTCTCTCTCTCTCTCTCTCTCTCTCTCTCTCTCTCTCTCTCTCTCTCTCTCTCTCTCTCTCTCTCTCTCTCTCTCTCTCTCTCTCTCTCTCTCTCTCTCTCTCTCTCTCTCTGTCTTAGACAAAGCTCTCTTTATATACAAAATAATGAAACAATTGACCCCAACTTATCTTTGTGAAAGATTCCCTACTTTTAATATGCGTAACAAATGTACATGTTATATTCCTTGTCCCAGAACCAATCTTTTTATGACATCTCTCACCTATTCTGGGGGTAAATTTTGGAACGATCTAATACATTCATTTAAAAACCTTAACAGCGTTTCATCTTTTAAAAGAGCTTACTTCAAACATCTCACAGAGAAATTACAAGTATGTCAGCAATAAAGTATAAATACATTTTTGTATGCCTTAGACTAACTAGTATGTGCGAAGCACGAGAAACTGTAAACTCTTAATGTAGGCCAATCATATTGCCTCTGTGTGTGTGTGTGTGTGTGTGTGTGTGTGTGTGTGTGTGTGTGTGTGTGTGTGTGTGTGTGTGTGTGTGTGTGTGTGTGTGTGTGTGTGTGTGTGTGTGTGTGTGCTTAAGTTTCAACCATCGGTGCGAGAGAGTTCCTGCTATTTGTAGAGACAGTTACTTAGGTCCTCTTTTTCTCCCACACCAGTGACGACAAAGAGGAGGATGACCACACGCTCTGACCACCATCCAGCATTACCACAAAGTAGAGGTGCTGGTTTGGCTGCACGGTCGAGGAAATACAATGTTTTAATGTTTTAATTATTTAATGCCCAGCCAACCACTCATAGTCTTTACAGGCTCATCAACAATGTTTTACGGCCCACGTTTGAATCACGATAGCCCAGTTGTTGTTAACGTTTGAATCATGATAGCCCAGTTGTTGTTTACGTTTGAATCACGATAGCCCAGTTGTTGTTAACGTTTGGATCATGATAGCCCATCTGTTGTTAACGTTTGAATCATGATAGCCCGACTGTTGTCAACGTCTGAATCACGATAGCCCAACTGTTGTTGACATCTGAATCATGATAGCCCAGCTGTTTTCAACGTTTGAATTATGATAGCCCAACTGTTTTGAACGTTTAATCACGATAGCCTAACTGTTGTTAACCTTTGAATCATGATAGCCCATCTGTTGTTAACGTTTGAATCATGATAGCCTAGTCGTTGTAACGTTTGAATCATGATAGCCCAACTGTTGTTAACGTTTGAATCGTGATAGCCCAGCTGTTGCTAACTTTTGATCATGATAGCCCAACATTTGTCAACGTCTGGATCATGATAGCCCAACTGTTATTATCGTCTGAATCATTATAGCCTAACTGTTGCTAATGTTCGAATCATGATAGCCCAACTGTTGTTAACGTTTGAACATTGAATCATGATAGCCCATCTGTTGTCAACGTTTCAATCATGATAGCCCAAATGTTGTCAACGTCTGGATCATGATAGCCCAACTGTTATTATCGTCTGAAATCATGATATCCCAACTGTTGCTAACGTTTGAATCATGATAGCCCAACTGTTGTTAACGTTTGAACATTGAATCATGATAGCCCATCTGTTGTCAACGTATGGATCATGATAGCCCATCTGTTGTGAACGAATGGATCATGATAGCCCATCTGTTGTGAACGTTTGGATAATGATAGCCCAACTGTTGTTAACGTTTGGATCACGATAGCTTAACTGTTGTCAACGTTTGAATCATGATAGCCCAATTGTTGTCAACGTGTGGATCATGATAGCGCAACTGATGTCAACGTCTGGATCTTGATAGCCCGGTTGTCGTCAGCGTTTGAATCATGATAGCCCAGCTGTTGTCAACGTTTTAATTGTGATAGCCCTGCTGTCGTTAACTTTCTAATCATGATAGCCGAGCTGTTGTTAACCTTTGAATCATGATAGCCTAGGTTGTTGTTAACGCTTGAATCATGATAGCCCATCTGTTGTTAACGTTTGAATCATGATAGCCCAACTGTTGTTAATGTCTGAATCATGTTAACTCAACTGTTGTCAACGTTTGAA
Source organism: Phymorhynchus buccinoides (assembly GCA_017654935.2). NCBI lineage: Eukaryota > Metazoa > Mollusca > Gastropoda > Neogastropoda > Raphitomidae > Phymorhynchus > Phymorhynchus buccinoides. The sequence goes on from CM065693.1 coordinate 2,152,232, forward strand.
TCATAATAGCCCAGCTGTTGTTAATGTTTGAATCATGATAGTCCAGCTGTTGCTAACGTTTGAATAATGCTAGTCCAGCTGTTGTTAACGTTTGAATCATGATAGCCCAGCTGTTGTTAACGTTTCAATCATGATAGCCCAGCTGTTGTTAACGTCTGAATCATGATAGCCCAGCTGTTGTTAACGTTTGAATCATGATAGCCCAGCTGTTGTTAACGTTTGAATCATGATAGCCCAGCTGTTGTTAACGTTTGAATCATGTCCGCCACAGATCAAGGAAGACACCCAATCCATCCTCACACCAGAGCATTGATTTATTCCCACAGATCAAGGAAGACACCCAATCCATCCTCACACCAGAGCATTGATTTATTCCCACAGATCATGACTGAAGGAACACACCCAATCCATCCTCACACCAGAGCATTGATTTATTCCCACAGATCATGACTGAAGGAAGACACCCAATCCATCCTCACACCAGAGCAATGATTTATTCCCTCAGATCAAGAAGAAGACACCCAATCCATCCTCACACCAGAGCATTGATTTATTCCCACAGATCATGACTGAAGGAAGACACCCAATCCATCCTCACACCAGAGCAATGATTTATTCCCACAGATCATGACTGAAGGAACACACCCAATCCACCCTCACACCAGAGCATTGATTTATTCCCACAGATCATGACTGAAGGAAGACACCCAATCCATCCTCACACCAGAGCATTGATTTATTCCCACAGATCATGACTGAAGGAACACACCCAATCCATCCTCACACCAGAGCATTGATTTATTCCCACAGATCAAGGAAGACACCCAATCCATCCTCACACCAGAGCATTGATTTATTCCCTCAGATCAAGGAAGACACCCAATCCATCCTCACACCAGAGCATTGATTTATTCCCACAGATCATGACTGAAGGAAGACACCCAATCCATCCTCACACCAGAGCATTGATTTATTCCCACAGATCATGACTGAAGGAATACACCCAATCCATCCTCACACCAGAGCATTGATTTATTCCCACAGATCAAGGAAGACACCCAATCCATCCTCACACCAGAGCATTGATTTATTCCCACAGATCATGACTGAAGGAACACACCCAATCCATCCTCACACCAGAGCATTGATTTATTCCCTCAGATCAAGGAAGACACCCAATCCATCCTCACACCAGAGCATTGATTTATTCCCACAGATCATGACTGAAGGAAGACACCCAATCCATCCTCACACCAGAGCATTGATTTATTCCCACAGATCATGACTGAAGGAACACACCCAATCCATCCTCACACCAGAGCATTGATTTATTCCCACAGATCATGTCTGAAGGAAGACACCCAATCCATCCTCACACCAGAGCATTGATTTATTCCCACAGATCATGACTGAAGGAACACACCCAATCCATCCTCACACCAGAGCATTGATTTATTCCCACAGATCATGACTGAAGGAACACACCAATCCATCCTCACACCAGAGCATTGATTTATTCCCACAGATCATGACTGAAGGAACACACCCAATCCATCCTCACACCAGAGCATTGATTTATTCCCACAGATCATGACTGAAGGAACACACCCAATCCATCCTCACACCAGAGCATTGATTTATTCCCACAGATCATGACTGAAGGAACACACCCAATCCACCCTCACACCAGAGCATTGATTTATTCCCACAGATCA
>CM065693.1:2158946-2203946 GCA_017654935.2 Phymorhynchus buccinoides
ATAGCCCAATCTGTTGTTCCATCCTCACACCAGAGCATTGATTTATTCCCATCAGATCAAGGAAGACACCCAATCCATCCTCACACCAGAGCATTGATTTATTCCCATGACTCAAGGAAGACACCCAATCCATCCTCACACCAGAGCAATGAAGACACCCAATCACACCCTCACACCAGAGCATTGATTTATTCCCACAGATCATGACTGAAGGAAGACACCCAATCCATCCTCACACCAGAGCATTGATTTATTCCCACAGATCATGACTGAAGGAAGACACCCAATCCACCCTCACACCAGAGCATTGATTTATTCCCACAGATCATGACTGAAGGAACACACCCAATCCATCCTCACACCAGAGCATTGATTTATTCCCACAGATCAAGGAACACACCCAATCCATCCTCACACCAGAGCATTGATTTATTCCCACAGATCATGACTGAAGGAACACACCCAATCCATCCTCACACCAGAGCATTGATTTATTCCCACAGATCATGACTGAAGGAACACACCCAATCCATCCTCACACCAGAGCATTGATTTATTCCCACAGATCATGACTGAAGGAACACACCCAATCCATCCTCACACCAGAGCATTGATTTATTCCCACAGATCATGACTGAAGGAAGACACCCAATCCATCCTCACACCAGAGCATTGATTTATTCCCTCAGATCATGACTGAAGGAACACACCCAATCCACCCTCACACCAGAGCATTGATTTACTCCCTCAGATCATGACTGAAGGAACACACCCAATCCATCCTCACACCAGAGCAATGAACGTTTGAATCATGTTAGCCCAACTGTTGTTAACGTTGGAATCATGATAATCCAACTGTTGTTAACGATTGAACATTGAATCATGATAGCCCAACTGTTGTCAACGTCTGGATCATAATAGCCCAACTGTCGTTAACTTCTGGATCATGATAGCCCAAATGTTGTCAAGGTATGGTCCATGATAGCCCAAATGTTGCTAATGTTTGAATCATGATAGCATTGATTTACTCCCTCAGATCAAGGAAGACACCCAATCCATCCTCACACCAGAGCATTGATTTATTCCCACAGATCATGACTGAAGGAAGACACCCAATCCATCCTCACACCAGAGCATTGATTTATTCCCTCAGATCATGACTCAAGGAACACACCCAATCCATCCTCACACCAGAGCATTGATTTATTCCCTCAGATCATGACTGAAGGAACACACCCAATCCATCCTCACACCAGAGCATTGATTTATTCCCACAGATCATGACTGAAGGAAGACACCCAATCCATCCTCACACCAGAGCATTGATTTATTCCCACAGATCATGACTGAAGGAAGACACCCAATCCATCCTCACACCAGAGCATTGATTTATTCCCTCAGATCATGACTGAAGGAAGACACCCAATCCATCCTCACACCAGAGCATTGATTTATTCCCTCAGATCATGACTGAAGGAACACACCCAATCCATCCTCACACCAGAGCAATGATTTATTTGACTGAAGGAACACACCCAATCCATCCTCACACCAGAGCATTGATTTATTCCCTCATGTTAGCCCAACTGTTGTTAACGTTGGAATCATCCTAATCCAATTGTTGTTAACGATTGAACAAAGAATCATGATAGCCCAACTGTTGTCAACGTCTGGATCATAATAGCCCAACTGTCGTTAACTTCTGGATCATGATTTATTGATCAAGGTATGGTCCACCCAAATGTTGCTAATGTTTGAATCATGATAGCATTGATTTACTCCCTCAGATCAAGGAAGACACCCAATCCATCCTCACACCAGAGCATTGATTTATTCCCACAGATCATGACTGAAGGAACACACCCAATCCATCCTCACACCAGAGCATTGATTTATTCCCCAGATCATGATCAAGGAAGACACCCAATCCATCCTCACACCAGAGCATTGATTTATTCCCTCAGATCAAGGAAGACACCCAATCCATCCTCACACCAGAGCATTGATTTATTCCCACAGATCATGACTGAAGGAAGACACCCAATCCATCCTCACACCAGAGCATTGATTTATTCCCACAGATCATGACTGAAGGAACACACCCAATCCATCCTCACACCAGAGCATTGATTTATTCCCACAGATCATGACTGAAGGAACACACCCAATCCATCCTCACACCAGAGCATTGATTTATTCCCACAGATCAAGGAAGACACCCAATCCATCCTCACACCAGAGCATTGATTTATTCCCACAGATCATGACTGAAGGAACACACCCAATCCATCCTCACACCAGAGCATTGATTTATTCCCACAGATCATGACTGAAGGAACACACCCAATCCATCCTCACACCAGAGCATTGATTTATTCCCTCAGATCATGACTGAAGGAACACACCCAATCCATCCTCACACCAGAGCATTGATTTATTCCCACAGATCATGACTGAAGGAACACACCCAATCCATCCTCACACCAGAGCATTGATTTATTCCCTCAGATCATGACTGAAGGAACACACCCAATCCATCCTCACACCAGAGCAATGATTTATTCCCACAGATCATGAAGCCCACCCAATCCATCCTCACACCATGATCATTGAATCCAACAGTTCAACTGAAGAACATTGAATCATGATAGCCCAGAGCATTGTCAATTCGTCTGGATCATGAATAGCCCAACTGTCCCATCCTTGATAGCCCAAATGTTGTCAAGGTATGGTCCATGATAGCCCAAATGTTGCTAATCCATTTGAATCATGATAGCATTGATTTATTCCCTCAGATCAAGGAAGACACCCAATCCATCCTCACACCAGAGCATTGATTTATTCCCACAGATCATGACTGAAGGAAGACACCCAATCCAACCTCACACCAGAGCATTGATTTATTCCCTCAGATCATGACTGAAGGAACACACCCAATCCATCCTCACACCAGAGCATTGATTTATTCCCTCAGATCATGACTGAAGGAACACACCCAATCCATCCTCACACCAGAGCATTGATTTTATTCCCACAGATCATGACTGAAGGAAGACACCCAATCCATCCTCACACCAGAGCAATGATTTATTCCCACAGATCATGACTGAAGGAAGACACCCAATCCATCCTCACACCAGAGCATTGATTTATTCCCTCAGATCATGACTGAAGGAAGACACCCAATCCATCCTCACACCAGAGCATTGATTTATTCCCTCAGATCATGACTGAAGGAACACACCCAATCCATCCTCACACCAGAGCAATGTTAACGTTTGAATCATGTTAGCCCAACTGTTGTTAACGTTGGAATCATGATAATCCAACTGTTGTTAACGATTGAACATTGAATCATGATAGCCCAACTGTTGTCAACGTCTGGATCATAATAGCCCAACTGTCGTTAACTTCTGGATCATGATAGCCCAAATGTTGTCAAGGTATGGTCCATGATAGCCCAAATGTTGCTAATGTTTGAATCATGATAGCATTGATCAAGGAAGACACCCAATATCATGACTCCCTCAGACAAGGAAGACACCCAATCCATCCTCACACCAGAGCAATGATTTATTCCCACAGATCATGACTGAAGGAACACACCCAATCCATCCTCACACCAGAGCATTGATTTATTCCCTCAGATCATGACTGAAGGAACACACCCAATCCATCCTCACACCAGAGCATTGATTTATTCCCTCAAGACACCCATCATGACTGAAGGAACACACCCAATCCATCCAATCCATCACACCAGAGCATTGATTTATTCCCTCAGATCATGACTGAAGGAACACACCCAATCCACCCTCACACCAGAGCATTGATTTACTCCCTCAGATCATGACTGAAGGAACACACCCAATCCATCCTCACACCAGAGCAATGTTAACGTTTGAATCATGTTAGCCCAACTGTTGTTAACGTTGGAATCATGATAATCCAACTGTTGTTAACGATTGAACATTGAATCATGATAGCCCAACTGTTGTCAACGTCTGGATCATAATAGCCCAACTGTCGTTAACTTCTGGATCATGATAGCCCAAATGTTGTCAAGGTATGGTCCATGATAGCCCAAATGTTGCTAATGTTTGAATCATGATAGCATTGATTTACTCCCTCAGATCAAGGAAGACACCCAATCCATCCTCACACCAGAGCAATGATTTATTCCCACAGATCATGACTGAAGGAAGACACCCAATCCAACCTCACACCAGAGCATTGATTTACTCCCTCAGATCATGACTGAAGGAAAACACCCAATCCATCCTCACACCAGTGCATTGATTTACTCCCTCAGATCATGACTGAAGGAACACACCCAATCCATCCTCACACCAGAGCATTGATTTATTCCCACAGATCATGACTGAAGGAAGACACCCAATCCATCCTCACACCAGAGCAATGATTTATTCCCACAGATCATGACTGAAGGAAGACACCCAATCCATCCTCACACCAGAGCATTGATTTACTCCCTCAGATCATGATTGAAGGAAGACACCCAATCCAACCTCACACCAGAGCATTGATTTACTCCCTCAGATCATGACTGAAGGAACACACCCAATCCATCCTCACACCAGAGCATTGATTTATTCCCTCAGATCATGACTGAAGGAACACACCCAATCCATCCTCACACCAGAGCATTGATTTATTCCCTCAGATCATGACTGAAGGAACACACCCAATCCATCCTCACACCAGAGCATTGATTTATTCCCTCAGATCATGACTGAAGGAACACACCCAATCCATCCTCACACCAGAGCAATGATTTATTCCCTCAGATCATGACTGAAGGAACACACCCAATCCATCCTCACACCAGAGCATTGATTTATTCCCACAGATCAAGGAACACACCCAATCCATCCTCACACCAGAGCATTGATTTATTCCCACAGATCATGACTCAAGGAACACACCCAATCCATCCTCACACCAGAGCAATGATTTATTCCCTCAGATCATGACTGAAGGAAGACACCCAATCCATCATCACACCAGAGCATTGATTTATTCCCACAGATCATGACTGAAGGAAGACACCCAATCCACCCTCACACCAGAGCATTAATTTAATCCCACCTTTGAATTAACCTTTGAATCATGATAGCCCATCTGTTGTTAACGTTTGAATCATGATAGCCTAGTCGTTGTAACGTTTGAATCATGATAGCCCAACTGTTGTTAACGTTTGAATCGTGATAGCCCAGCTGTTGCTAACTTTTGATCATGATAGCCCAAATTTTGTCAACGTCTGGATCAGAATAGCCCAACTGTTATTATCGTCTGAATCATGATAGCCCAACTGTTGCTAATGTTCGAATCATGATAGCCCAACTGTTGTTATCGTTTGAACATTGAATCACGATAGCCCATCTGTTGTCAACGTTTCAATCATGATAACCCAAATGTTGTCAACGTCTGGATCATGATAGCCCAACTGTTATTATCGTCTGAAATCATGATATCCCAACTGTTGCTAACGTTTGAATCATGATAGCCCAACTGTTGTTAACGTTTGAACATTGAATCATGATAGCCCATCTGTCGTCAACGTATGGATCATGATAGCCCATTTGTTGTTAACGTTTGGATCATGATAGCCCATCTGTTGTAAACGTTTGGATAATGATAGCCCAACTGTTGTTAACGTTTGAATCACGATAGCTTAACTGTTGTCAACGTTTGAATCATGATTGCCCAATTGTTGTCAAAGTTTGGATCATGACAGCGCAACTGATGTCAACGTCTGGATCTTGATAGCCCGGTTGTCGTCAGCGTTTGAATCATGATAGCCCAGCTGTTGTCAACGTTTTAATTGTGATAGCCCTGCTGTCGTTAACTTTCTAATCATGATAGCCGAGCTGTTGTTAACCTTTGAATCATGATAGCCTAGTTGTTGTTAACGCTTGAATCATGATAGCCCATCTCTTGTTAACGTTTGAATCATGATAGCCCAACTGTTGTTAATGTCTGAATCATGTTAACTCAACTGTTGTCAACGTTTGAATCATAATAGCCCAGCTGGTGCTGGTGTTAATGTTTGAATCATGCTAGTCCAGCTGTTGTTAACGTTTGAATCATGATAGTCCAGCTGTTGTTAACGTTTGAATCATGATAGCCCAGCTGTTGTTAACGTTTGAATCATGTCCGCCCACAGATCAAGGAAGACACCCAATCCATCCTCACACCAGAGCATTGATTTATTCAATCAGATCAAGGAAGACACCCAATCCATCCTCACACCAGAGCATTGATTTATTCCCTCAGATCAAGGAAGACACCCAATCCACCCTCACACCAGAGCATTGATTTATTCCCACAGATCATGACTGAAGGAAGACACCCAATCCATCCTCACACCAGAGCATTGATTTATTCCTACAGATCATGACTGAAGGAAGACACCCAATCCATCCTCACACCAGAGCAATGATTTATTCCCTCAGATCATGACTGAAGGAAGACACCCAATCCATCCTCACACCAGAGCATTGATTTATTCCCACAGATCATGACTGAAGGAAGACACCCAATCCATCCTCACACCAGAGCATTGATTTATTCCCACAGATCAAGGAAGACACCCAATCCATCATCACACCAGAGCATTGATTTATTCCCACAGATCATGACTGAAGGAAGACACCCAATCCATCCTCACACCAGAGCATTGATTTATTCCCTCAGATCATGACTGAAGGAAGACACCCAATCCATCCTCACACCAGAGCATTGATTTATTCCCACAGATCATGACTGAAGGAAGACACCCAATCCATCCTCACACCAGAGCATTGATTTATTCCCACAGATCATGACTGAAGGAACACACCCAATCCATCCTCACACCAGAGCATTGATTTATTCCCACAGATCATGACTGAAGGAACACACCCAATCCATCCTCACACCAGAGCATTGATTTATTCCCACAGATCATGACTGAAGGAAGACACCCAATCCATCCTCACACCAGAGCATTGATTTATTCCCACAGATCATGACTGAAGGAACACACCCAATCCATCCTCACACCAGAGCATTGATTTATTCCCTCAGATCATGACTGAAGGAAGACACCCAATCCATCCTCACACCAGAGCATTGATTTATTCCCTCAGATCATGACTGAAGGAAGACACCCAATCCATCCTCACACCAGAGCATTGATTTATTCCCACAGATCAAGGAAGACACCCAATCCATCCTCACACCAGAGCATTGATTTATTCCCACAGATCATGACTGAAGGAAGACACCCAATCCATCCTCACACCAGAGCAATGATTTATTCCCACAGATCATGACTCAAGGAACATACCCAATCCATCCTCACACCAGAGCAATGATTTATCCCCACAGATCAAGGAAGACACCCAATCCATCCTCACACCAGAGCATTGATTTATTCCCACAGATCATGACTGAAGGAAGACACCCAATCCATCCTCACACCAGATCGTTTCCCAGAGAGTTCAGAAGCGACAGAACATTTTACTTCAAGCTTGCCCAAAGTACAGCAACATATCGGACATGGTCCCACGCACCAGAGCGCACAAGCGCGTGATGCGCGCTCAGTTGCCTAGCTGAGCTAGAAGTGAGTCTGGAATACTGCCCAATAGAGCTGGGTACCAGTACGGATTTCCGTATCGGTATTTTGTTTTGACGTACCGGTAATTAGCACCGGAATATACCAGCTGGGTTGCTGGCGAAGTGTAATTTACAATTTGATGACACACAAAACAGCTACCCCACGAAATCCAACGGGTAGGTATAGTTAAGAAACCCAGTCTAAATAACATTACTCTCTCTCTCTCTCTCTCTCTCTCTCTCTCTCTCTCTCTCTCTCTCTCTCTCTCTCTCTCTGTCTCTCTCTCTGTCTCTCTCTCTCTCTCTCTCTCTCTCTCTCTCTCTCTCTCTCTCTCTCTCTCTCTCTCTCTCTCTCTCTCTCTCTCTCTCTCTCTCTCTCTCTCTCTCTCTCTCTCTCTCTCTCTCTCTCTCTCTCTCTCTCTCTCTCTCTCTCTCTCTCTGTGTCTTAGACAAAGCTATCTTTATATACAAAATAATGAAACAATTGACCCCAACTTATCTTTGTGAAAGATTCCCTACTTTTAATATGCGTAACAAATGTACATGTTATATTCCTTGTCCCAGAACCAATCTTTTTTATGACATCTCTCACCTATTCTGGGGGTAAATTTTGGAACGATCTAATACATTCATTTAAAAACCTTAACAGCGTTTCATCTTTTAAAAGAGCTTACTGCAAACATCTCACAGATAAATTATAAGTATGTCAGCAATAAAGTATAAATACATTTTTGTATGCCTTAGACTAGTATGTGCGAAGCACGAGAAACTGTAAACTCTTAATATAGGCCAATCATATATTGCCTCTGTGTGTGTGTGTGTGTGTGTATGTGTGTGTGTGTGTGTGTGTGTGTGTGTGTGTGTGTGTGTGTGTGTGTGTGTGTGTGTGTGTGTGTGTGTGTGTGTGTGTGTGTGTGTGTGTGTGTGTGTGTGTGTGTGTGTGTGTGTGCGTGTGTGTGTGTGTGTGTGCGCGTGCGTGCGTGTGTGTGTGTGCGAGTGTGTGTGTGTGTGTGTGTGTGTGTGTGTGTGTGTGTGTGTGTGTGTGTGTGTGTGTGTGTGTGTGTGTGTGTGTGTGTGTGCGAGTGCGAGTGTGTGTGTGTGCGTGTGTGTGTGTGTGATGAATACAATATTGTTTCTTATAATTTGTCTTTTATTCCATGCATGTGCTTTGAAATGTTTAAGTTTTGTTATGTTTTCTAAATTTCCCTTGTCGTTATCATATTGTTACCACCTACTCATTTCCTCTCATTTTTCATGTTTTTTTGAACTTTCTTTCATTTGATGTTATTTTTATATTTATGTTTTCGAGGGCATGGTGTCAAAACGCTTATGCTTCTCTATGAAGCCTCAAGTCCAAGTCCTTGAAGGCCAGGTGGGGCGGTTATGTGACGTATGAGCGAGGGTCATAATAGCGAGTCCCGAAACAGCGAGAACACAACAGCGAGTCCCAAAATAGCGAGTGGGACATACCATCGAAAGGGACGAAATAGCGAGTGCTATTTCAGCGAGTCATGAGCGTGGATAGCGAATCCAGAAATAGCGATTATTTACTTTTTTCACGTGTGAATTTATATCCGACTTTGGTCACCGTGAGGATATTTTGTTTAACATTTGAGCGTGGACATCAGTTCTTGTTATTGAATATTCACTGACTTTCTTGAGTAGTGTTAAAAACATTGTGACGTTGGGCCGTAGTTGCTATCACACAGACATTTCACATGTTTCATCTCAACCAGTTTGACTAAGTTGCTTTAACATGGCGGAAACGATAACAACGCAGAAGGGTAAGCCTTTGCTTGTGTACAATGGATTTTCCTATCGTGTTCATAGACAGAACAAGACAACCATTAACTGGAGATGCACGACATCGAAGTGCAGTGGAAGAGTGACGACAAACCTTGAACACCACCCTCCACCGGATGATAAATCTCTCCATAGCCACCCTGCTGATCCAACATTTGTAGAAGTACGGAGATCAGTTGCCCGCATGAAAGCAAGAGGAGGTGAGACTGATGCCGCGCCAAGAAGACTCATCAGCGAGTTCGTTGCTCACCTTGACGATGAAGTGGCTATAAAAATGCCAAGCAAAACCGCTCTCCGCAAAGCCATACAGCGGAAGAGAAAGTTTGAAACAGCATTCCCGCCCGCTCCACAGCATACAACACACACACACACACACACACACACACACACACACACACACACACACACACACACACACACACACACACACACACACACACACACACACACACACACACACACACACACACACACACACACACACACTTACACACACTTACACACACTTACACACACTTACACACACTTACACACACACACACACACACACACACACACACACACACACACACACACACACACACACACACACACACACACACACACACACACACACACACACACACACACACACACACACACACACACACACACACACACACACACACTTACACACACACACACACACACACACACACACACACACACACACACACACACACACACACACACACACACACACACACACACACACACACACACACACACACACACACACACACACACACACACACACACACACACACACACACACACACACACACACACACACACACACACACACACACACACACACACACACACACACACACACACACACACACACACACACACACACACACACACACACACACACACACACACACACACACACACACACACACACACACACACACACACACACACACACACACACACACACACACACACACACACACACACACACACACACACACACACACACACACACACACACACACACACACACACACACACACACACACACACACACACACACACACACACACACGTGTGCGCGGTGAAAACAAAACAAAAGCATAATCCCAGACTTGGTCTGTTGGGGTATTCCCTAATCCTTACCAGTGACGAGAGTGACACTGGAGACTTCCCAACCTTCGGTCAAGCTAACCAGCAACAGCTTTTGAAAATGGAGTTCATTGGTGTGTTCCTACTAGCTGTATTTACCACTGATTGGATTGGTCTCCAGACAAACGAGCCACCTGCATAGACCACAAGGAGACATCAATCAGTATGGGAGGCACGAAACATTTCAACACGATACTTACTTAGATCTGAATATGAATCTGAGTGGCAACGCTGTGCCATTCAACTGGATGATTATACAGCGCGGTGTAGAGCAACAGGAAAAAAACATAGCAGAAGAAGCAACTGAAAAAAACATAGAGATGTCACCAGCATTTCATGGCTCCTGTCAGGCCAATCCGGCTACCGTAGCGGCCCCCGGGGACAAACCCCGACCGGCACAGCCCCGATCTTCTTGACCACATTTTTGCTGGGGAGGGAGCGACATATTTAGAATTGGAGATTGTTGAGCGCCTGCTTGAAGAATACCAAACTAGGAGCCTCTGTAGCTGGAGCAGGGAGATCATTCCAGACAGGGACCGTTTTAGGAAAACAAGCTGTATTTGAAACTTTTGATGAAATTGTCGGAATTGTGTTCTAGAGGTTAGTTCTTGTCCGAGCTGGCATGTTGGTCAGATACTGGTCATAATTGATGTCCACAATGCTGTTGGTGATCTTATACAGCATGGCGATTTGGATCTTCTGTTTTCTTCATTCCAGTGTCTCCCATCCTACTTCATCCAGCATTGATGACACTGCTGGTGTTGTGGTAGCGGTTGGTTGCGTACCTGGCTGCTCTGCGCTGCACCATATCCATATTGTTTCTCTGGTCCTGATGGTGTGGACTCCAGACTGAGCAGCAGTACTCCAGGTGGGGACGAACAGGGGTACCTGGCTGCTCTGCGCTGCACCATTTCCATCTTGTTTCTCTGGTCCTGATGGTGTGGACTCCAGACTGAGCAGCAGTACTCCAGGTGGGGACGAACAGGGGTACCTGGCTGCTCTGCGCTGCACCATTTCCATATTGTTTCTCTGGTCCTGATGGTGTGGACTCCAGACTGAGCAGCAGTACTCCAGGTGGGGACGAACAGGGGTACCTGGCTGCTCTGCGCTGCACCATTTCCATATTGTTTCTCTGGTCCTGATGGTGTGGACTCCAGACTGAGCAGCAGTACTCCAGGTGGGGACGAACAGGGGTACCTGGCTGCTCTGCGCTGCACCATTTCCATATTGTTTCTCTGGTCCTGATGGTGTGGACTCCAGACTGAGCAGCAGTACTCCAGGTGGGGACGAACAGGGGTATCTGGCTGCTCTGCGCTGCACCATTTCCATATTGTTTCTCTGGTCCTGATGGTGTGGACTCCAGACTGAGCAGCAGTACTCCAGGTGGGGACGAACAGGGGTCTTGTAGGCATTGGCTTTTAACTCGCTGTTGGAGCTCTTCAGATGTCGCCTCAAGAAGCCTAGTACACTGTTTGCCTTTTTTTTAATTCGGAATCAACGTCGTTACATCCCCACACTCTCGGCCAAAGGGAGTTGAGGACACAGCTGGTGTTGGGGAAGGTCCCCAAAGGCCAGGCCCACCCCTTTGGCTACAGCAACAGAACCGGTGAAAGGGCCCCCTCGTTCGAGAGTCATAGCCTTCCACAAGAGACTAAACTGTACCATGATTTTCCATTACTGTAGAAAATAATACACTGTACAGCTCTCATGCTACTGTTGGCCCCTACTACAGGCTAATGTCAACCAACGATGAAAGACATTTATCTATACACACAGCAATTATTCGCGAATAGGCGGACCGAGCTATGGAGCTGGTCTGGTAGGTCATTGATGAATAGTAGTAAGGGCACTGGACCTAGAACGGTCCCCTGAGGGACTCCAGAGATGACTGGGTCGGCTTCCGATCTCTCACCATCCACCACTACCCGCTGTTGTCTGCTGCTCAGGAATTATTTTATCCACACGTGGGCCTGCCCTCTGACGTGAGTTGAAGAACGATCACTTGTGTCCTCGTCATCTGAATCTGGCTAGCCTACATTTTGACTGGTAGCGCGCTCATGACCAGCATAGGATCCCCAGCCAGCTTTCAATCTAGCAAACTGCAGCGTGGTTCCAAATTAGAGAATCAAGTGTGCCACAAGTGGTGGAGGACAAGAAAATGAAACCACCACGAGATCATCAGCATTATAATCACTATAGCCAGGCCTACTACCAAAGTCCTTTTCAGGGCTCTCCATTATAGCCCACTCTACTGCACAGAGCCTTTCAGGGCTATCAAATTAACAAGATAACCAGTGTAGCCCAGTCAATAGCCCAAAGCATTTATCAGAGTGATAACCAGTGTAGCCCAGTCAATAGCCCAAAGCATTTATGAGAGTGATAACCAATGTAGCCCAGTCAATAGGCCAAAGCCTTTATCAGAGTGATAACCAGTGTAGCCCAGTCAATAGGCCAAAGCCTTTATCAGGGCGATAACCAGTGTAGCCCAGTCAATAGCCCAAAGCCTTTATCAGGGCGATAACCAGTGTAGCCCAGTCAATAGGCCAAAGCCTTTATCAGAGTGATAACCAGTGTAGCCCAGTCAATAGCCCAAAGCCTTTATCAGGGCGATAACCAGTGTAGCCCAGTCAATAGGCCAAAGCCTTTATCAGGGCGATAACCAATGTAGCCCAGTCAATAGGCCAAAGCCTTTATCAGAGTGATAACCAATGTAGCCCAGTCAATAGCCCAAAGCCTTTATCAGAGCGATAACCAGTGTAGCCCAGTCAATAGCCCAAAGCCTTTATCAGAGTGATAACCAGTGTAGCCCAGTCAATAGGCCAAAGCCTTTATCAGAGTGATAACCAATGTAGCCCAGTCAATAGGCCAAAGCCTTTATGAGAGTGATAACCAGTGTAGCCCAGTCAATAGCCCAAAGCCTTTATCAGAGTGATAACCAGTGTAACCCAGTCAATAGCCCAAAGCCTTTATCAGAGTGATAACCAGTGTAGCCCAGTCAATAGCCCAAAGCCTTTATCAGAGTGATAACCAGTGTAGCCCAGTCAATAGCCCAAAGCCTTTATCAGAGTGATAACCAGTGTAGCCCAGTCAATAGCCCAAAGCCTTTATCAGAGTGATAACCAGTGTAGCCCAGTCAATAAGCCAAAGCCTTTATGAGAGTGATAACCAGTGTAGCCCAGTCAATAGCCCAAAGCCTTTATCAGAGTGATAACCAATGTAGCCCAGTCAATAAGCCAAAGCCTTTATCAGAGTGATAACCAGTGTAGCCCAGTCAATAGCCCAAAGCCTTTATCAGAGTGATAACCAGTGTAGCCCAGTCAATAGGCCAAAGCCTTTATCAGAGTGATAACCAATGTAGCCCAGTCAATAGCCCAAAGCCTTTATCAGGGCGATAACCAGTGTAGCCCAGTCAATAGCCCAAAGCCTTTATCAAAGTGATAACCAGTGTAGCCCAGTCAATATCCCAAACCCTTTATCAGAGTGATAACCAGTGTAGCCCAGTCAATAGCCCAAAGCCTTTATGTGTTTGTAGCATTTTTGTGTGTGCATCATTATCATGTTAATAGCATTTTGTGTTTGTAGCATTTTCGTGTTTGTATCATTATCATGTTAATAACATTTTGTGTTGTAGCATTTTCGTGTTTGCATCATTATTATGTTAATAACATTTTGTGTTGTAGCATTTTCCAGTGTTTAGCATTATCATGTTGTAGCATTTTGTGTTGTAGCATTTTCGTGTTTGTATAGAGGGAGGTGTTCGAAACGGTACCCCTCAACAAAAAGCGACAACTAGCGCGGATCTTGCGCTGGGAGTTTGAGCTCTTTGGGTACGACCCTTACTCCGAAGAAGTGTTCGGAGATTCGATTCAGAGCAGCCAGGGAGGCGACGAACTGAGTCGTTTTGATCTGCATGCTTGATCATTGTTTGTTTTACATTACATCTATTTATTTCTTGTCGGTTTTATACCCGTCAGTGCGGTGAATGCGCATATGTTTTAGTTTGCTTTTATGAGCGCGTTTGGCTTACTTTTAAATGTTTGTGAAACTTTCTATGTACCGATGTGTATACTTTACCTTTGCTGGTCATTGTGAATGTGTAACTTATTTATGTAAATTGATTTTTTTAAAATTGTTTATGTATTCTGATTGCGTGTGTGTGTGTGTGTGTGTGTGTGTGTGTGTGTGTGTGTGTGTGTGTGTGTGTGTGTGTATGTGTGTGTGTGTGTGTGTGTGTGTGTGTGTGTGTGTGTGTGTGTGTGTGTGTGTGTGTGTGTGTGTGTGTGTGTGTTATCACTCTGATAAAGGGCTCTCCATAATAGCCCACTCTACTGCACAGAGCCTTTCAGGGCTATCAAATAAACAAGATAACCAGTGTAGCCCAGTCAATAGCCCAAAGCCTTTATCAGAGTGATAACCAGTGTAGCCCAGTCAATAGCCCAAAGCATTTATCAGGGTGATAACCAGTGTAGCCTAGTCAATAGGCCAAAGCCTTTATCAGGGCGATAACTAATGTAGCCCAGTCAATAGGCCAAAGCATTTATCAGAGTGATAACCAGTGTAGCCCAGTCAATAGGCCAAAGCCTTTATCAGGGCGATAACTAATGTAGCCCAGTCAATAGCCCAAAGCCTTTATGAGAGTGATAACCAGTGTAGCCCAGTCAATAGCCCAAAGCCTTTATCAGGGCGATAACCAGTGTAGCCCAGTCAATAGGCCAAAGCCTTTATCAGGGCGATAACTAATGTAGCCAAGTCAATACCCCAAAGCATTTATCAGAGTGATAACCAGTTTAGCCTAGTCAATAGGCCAAAGCCTTTATCAGAGTGATAACCAATGTAGCCCAGTCAATAGGCCAAATCCTTTATCAGAGTGATAACCAGTGTAGCCCAGTCAATAGGCCAAAGCCTTTATCAGAGTGATAACCAGTGTAGCCCAGTCAATAGGCCAAAGCCTTTATCAGAGTGATAACCAATGTAGCCCAGTCAATAGGCCAAATCCTTTATCAGAGTGATAACCAGTGTAGCCCAGTCAATAGCCCAAAGCGATTATCAGAGTGATAACCAGTGTAGCCCAGTCAATAACCCAAAGCCTTTATCAGAGTGATAACCAGTTTAGCCTAGTCAATAGCCCAAATCCTTTTAATAGTGATAACCAGTGTAGCCCAGTCAATAGGCCAAAGCCTTTATCAGAGTGATAACCAATGTAGCCCAGTCAATAGGCCAAAGCCTTTATCAGGGCGATAACCAGTGTAGCCCAGTCAATAGCCCAAAGCCTTTATGAGAGTGATAACCAGTGTAGCCCAGTCAATAGCCCAAAGCATTTTTAGAGTGATAACCAGTGTAGCCCAGTCAATAGCCCAAAGCCTTTATCAGAGTGATAACCAGTGTAGCCCAGTCAATAGGCCAAAGCCTTTATCAGGGCGATAACCAATGTAGCCCAGTCAATAGCCCAAAGCCTTTATCAGAGTGATAACCAATGTAGCCCAGTCAATAGCCCAAAGCCTTTATCAAATTGATAACCAGTGTAGCCCAGTCAATAGGCCAAATCCTTTATCAGGGCGATAACCAATGTAGCCCAGTCAATAGCCCAAAGCCTTTATCAGAGTGATAACCAATGTAGCCCAGTCAATAGCCCAAAGCCTTTATCAAAGTGATAACCAGTGTAGCCCAGTCAATATTCCAAAGCCTTTATCAGAGTGATAACCAGTGTAGCCCAGTCAATAGCCCAAAGCCTTTATCAGGGCGATGACCAGTGTAGTCCAGTCAATAGCCGAAAGCCTTTATCAGAGTGATAACCAGTGTAGCCCAGTCAATATTCCAAAGCCTTCTTCAGAGTGATAACCAGTGTAGCCCAGTCAATATTCCAAAGCCTTTATCAGAGTGATAACCAGTGTAGCCCAGTCAATAGCCCAAAGCCTTTATGTGTTTGTAGCATTTTCGTGTTTGCATCATTATCATGTTAATAGCATTTTGTGTTTGTAGCATTTTCGTGTTTGTATCATTATCATGTTAATAACATTTTGTGTTGTAGCATTTTCGTGTTTGTATAGAGGGAGGTGTTCGAAACGGTACCCCTCAACAAAAAGCGACAACTAGCGCGGATCTTGCGCTGGGACTTTGAGCTCTTTGGGTACGACCCTTACTCCGAAGAAGTGTTCGGAGATTCGATTCAGAGCAGCCAGGGAGGCGACGAACTGAGTCGTTTTGATCTGCATGCTTGATCATTGTTTGTTTTACATTACATCTATTTATTTCTTGTCGGTTTTATACCCGTCAGTGCGGTGAATGCGCATATGTTTTAATTTGCTTTTATGAGCGCGTTTGGCTTACTTTTAAATGTTTGTGAAACTTTGTATGTACCGATGTGTATACTTTACCTTTGCTGGTCATTGTGAATGTGTAACTTATTTATGTAAATTGATTTTTTTAAATTGTTTATGTATTCTGATTGCGTGTGTGTGTGTGTGTGTGTGTGTGTGTGTGTGTGTGTGTGTGTGTGTGTGTGTGTGTGTGTGTGTGTGTGTGTGTGTGTGTGTGTGTGTGTGTGTGTGTGTGTGTGTGTTATCACTCTGATAAAGGGCTCTCCATTATAGCCCACTCTACTGCACAGAGCCTTTCAGGGCTATCAAATAAACAAGATAACCAGTGTAGCCCAGTCAATAGCCCAAAGCCTTTATCAGAGTGATAACCAGTGTAGCCCAGTCAATAGCCCAAAGCCTTTATCAGGGCGATAACCAGTGTAGCCCAGTCAATAGGCCAAAGCATTTATCAGAGTGATAACCAGTGTAGCCCAGTCAATATGCCAAAGCCTTTATCAGGGCGATAACAAATGTAGCCCAGTCAATAGGCCAAAGCATTTATCAGAGTGATAACCAGTGTAGCCCAGTCAATATGCCAAAGCCTTTATCAGAGTGATAACCAATGTAGCCCAGTCAATAGGCCAAAGCCTTTATCAGAGTGATAACCAGTGTAGCCCAGTCAATAGCCCAAAGCCTTTATCAGAGTGATAACCAGTGTAGCCCAGTCAATAGGCCAAAGCCTTTATTAGAGTGATAACCAGTGTAGCCCAGTCAATAGCCCAAAGCCTTTATCAGAGTGATAACCAGTGTAGCCCAGTCAATGGGCCAAAGCCTTTATCAGAGTGATAACCAGTGTAGCCCAGTCAATAGCCCAAAGCCTTTATCAGAGTGATAACCAGTGTAGCCCAGTCAATAGCCCAAAGCCTTTATCAGAGTGATAACCAGTGTAGCCCAGTCAATAGGCCAAAGCCTTTATGAGAGTGATAACCAGTGTAGCCCAGTCAATAGCCCAAAGCCTTTATCAGGGCGATAACCATTGTAGCCCAGTCAATAGCCCAAAGCCTTTATCAGAGTGATAACCAGTTTAGCCTAGTCAATAGGCCAAAGCCTTTATCAGAGTGATAACCAATGTAGCCCAGTCAATAGCCCAAAGCCTTTATCAGAGTGATAACCAGTGTAGCCCAGTCAATAGCCCAAAGCCTTTATCAGAGTGATAACCAGTGTAGCCCAGTCAATAGCCCAAAGCCTTTATCAGAGTGATAACCAGTGTAGCCCAGTCAATAGGCCAAAGCCTTTATCAGAGTGATGACCAGTGTAGCCCAGTCAATAGCCCAAAGCCTTTATCAGAGTGATAACCAATGTAGCCCAGTCAATAGGCCAAAGCCTTTATCAGAGTGATAACCAGTGTAGCCCAGTCAATAGCCCAAAGCCTTTATCAGGGTGATAACCAGTGTAGCCCAGTCAATAGCCCAAAGCCTTTATCAGAGTGAAAACCAGTGTAGCCCAGTCAATAGGCCAAATCCTTTATCAGAGTGATAACCAGTGTAGCCCAGTCAATAGCCCAAAGCCTTTATCAGAGTGATAACCAGTGTAGCCCAGTCAATAGCCCAAAGCCTTTATCAGAGTGATAACCAGTGTAGCCCAGTCAATAGCCCAAAGCCTTTATCAGAGTGATAACCAGTGTAGCCCAGTCAATAGTTTATCAGAGTGATAACCAGTGTAGCCCAGTCAATAGGCCAAAGCCTTTATCAGAGTGATAACCAGTGTAGCCCAGTCAATAGCCCAAAGCCTTTATCAGAGTGATAACCAGTGTAGCCCAGTCAATAGCCCAAAGCCTTTATCAGAGTGATAACCAGTGTAGCCCAGTCAATAGCCCAAAGCCTTTATGAGAGTGATAACCAGTGTAGCCCAGTCAATAGCCCAAAGCCTTTATCAGAGTGATAACCAGTGTAGCCCAGTCAATAGCCCAAAGCCTTTATCAGAGTGATAACCAGTGTAGCCCAGTCAATAGGCCAAAGCCTTTATCAAAGTGATAACCAGTGTAGCCCAGTCAATAGCCCAAAGCCTTTATGTGTTTGTAGCATTTTTGTGTTTGCATCATTATCATGTTAATAGCATTTTGTGTTTGTAGCATTTTCGTGTTTGTATCATTATCATGTTAATAACATTTTGTGTTGTAGCATTTTCGTGTTTGTATAGAGGGAGGTGTTCGAAACGGTACCCCTCAACAAAAAGCGACAACTAGCGCGGATCTTGCGCTGGGACTTTGAACTCTTTGGGTACGACCCTTACTCCGAAGAAGTGTTCGGAGATTCGATTCAGAGCAGCCAGGGAGGCGACGAACTGAGTCGTTTTGATCTGCATGCTTGATCATTGTTTGTTTTACATTACATCCATTTATTTCTTGTCGGTTTTATACCCGTCAGTGCGGTGAATGCGCATATGTTTTAATTTGCTTTTATGAGCGCGTTTGGCTTACTTTTAAATGTTTGTGAAACTTTGTATGTACCGATGTGTATACTTTACCTTTGCTGGCCATTGTGAATGTGTAACTTGTTTATGTAAATTGATTTTTTAAAAATTGTTTATGTATTTTGATTGCGTTTGTGTGCGCGCCCCGCGCTTGTGTGTGTGTGTGTGTGTGTGTGTGTGTGTGTGTGTGTGTGTGTGTGTGTGTGTGTGTGTGTGTGTGTGTGTGTGTGTGTGTATGTGTATGTGTGTGTGTGTGTGTGTGTGTGTGTGTGTGTGTGTGTGTGTGTGTGTGTGTGTGTGTGTGTGTGTGTGTGTGTGTGTGTGTGTGTGTGCGTGCGCGTGTGTGTGTGTGTGTGTGTGTGTGTGTGTGTGTGTGTGTGTGTGTGTGTGTGTCTGCAAAAAGAATGAGAATTGATGGGGGGAGGGTGTGTGTGTGTGTGTGTGTGTGTGTGTGTGTGTGTGTGTATAAAAATAATGGGAATTGATGGGGGGAGGGGGGGGGGGGGTATGTAGTATGTGGATGTATGTAAGCGGTTGTTTTTAATATAAATCATTTTAGTGCAATTGTAAAGCGCTTAGAGCTTAAAGGTGAAGCGCTATGTAAATTGTCTTAAATAAATAAATAAATCATGTTAATAACATTTTGTGTTGTAGCATTTTCATGTTTGTAGCACTTTGTGTTTGTAGCATTTTCCAGTTTGTAGCATTTTCCAGTTTGTAGCATTATCATGTTAATAACATTTTGTGTTGTAGCATTTTCGTGTTTGTAGCATTTTTATGTTGTAACATTTTCCAGTTTGTAGCATTTTCCAGTTTGTAGCATTTTCATGCTTGTAATTGTTTTATGTTTGTATCATTATCATATTAATAACATTTTGTGTTGTAGCATTTTCGTGTTTGTATCATTATCATATTAATAACATTTTGTGTTGTAGCATTTTCGTGTTTGCATCATTATCATATTAATAACATTTTGTGTTGTAGCATTTTCACGTTTGTAGCATTTTCGTGTTTGTAGCATTTTTATGTTTGTGGCATTTTGGGTTTGTAGCATTTTCGTGTTTGTAACATTTTCCAGTTTGTAGCATTTTCATGCTGTAGCATTTTCGTGTTTGTATCATTATCATGTTAATAACATTTTGTGTTGTAGCATTTTCACGTTTGTAGCATTTTCGTGTTTGTAGCATTTTTATGTTTGTAGCATTTTCCAGTTTGTAGCATTTTCACGTTTGTAGCATTTTCGTGTTTGTAGCATTTTTATGTTTGTGGCATTTTGGGTTTGTAGCATTTTTGGGTTTGTAACATTTTCCAGTTTGTAGCATTTTCATGCTGTAGCATTTTCGTGTTTGTATCATTATGTTAATAACATTTTGTGTTGTAGCATTTTCACGTTTGTAGCATTTTCATGTTGTAGCATTTTCATGTTTGTAGCATTTTCATGTTTGTAGCATTTTTGTGTTTGCAGCATTTTCGTGTTTGTAGCATTTTCCAGTTTGTAGCATTTTGTGTTTGCAGCATTTTCGTGTTTGTAGCATTTTCAAGTTTGTAGCATTTTGTGTTTGTAGCATTTTCCAGCTTGTAGCATTTTTAATGTTGTAGCATTTACCAGTTTGCATCATTTTCATGTTTGTATCATTTTCATGTTTGTATCATTTTCATGTTTGTATCATTTTCATGTTTGTATCATTTACCAGTTTGTATCATTTTCATGTTTGTATCATTTTCATGTTTGTATCATTTACCAGTTTGTATCATTTACCAGTTTGTAGCATTTTCATGTTTGTAGCATTTTCATGTTTGTATCATTTTCATGTCTGTAGCATTTTCAAGTTTGTAGCATTTACCAGTTTGCATCATTTTCATGTTTGTATCATTTTCATGTTTGTATCATTTTCATGTTTGTATCATTTTCATGTTTGTATCATTTTCATGTTTGTATCATTTTCATGTTTGTATCATTTTCATGTCTGTAGCATTTTCATGTCTGTAGCATTTTCATGTCTGTAGCATTTTCATGTTTGTATCATTTTCATGTTTGTATCATTTTCATGTTTGTAGCTTGTTTATGTTTGTAATGTTTTCGTGTTTGTATCATTTTCATGTTTGCAGCATTTTTGTGTTTGTAGCTTTTTCATGCTTGTGGCATTTTCAAGTATGTAGCATTTTCGTGTTTGCAGAATTTTCGTGTTTGTTGCATTTCTTTGTAGAATTTTCGTGGTTTTGTCATTTTCGTGTTTGTAGCATGTTCGTTTTGTAGCTTTTTCTTGCTTGTAGCATTTTTATATTTGCAAGATTTTCGTGTTTGTAGCTTTTTCATGTTTGTAGCATTTGCGTGTTTATATCATTATGATATTAATAACATTTTGCGTTGTAGCATTTTCGTGTTTGTAGCATTTTGTGATTGTAGCATTTTCGTGTTTGTATCATTATCATGTTAATAACATTTTGTGTTTGTAGCATTTTCCAGTTTGTAGCATTTTCATGTTGTAGCATTTTCATGTTTGTAGCATTTTCATGTTTGTAGCATTTTCGTGTTTTTAGCATTTTCGTGTTTGTAGCATTTTTCAGTTTGTGGCATTTTCATGTTTGTAGCATTTTCATGTTTGTAGCATTTTGTGTTTGTAGCATTTTCGTGTTTGGAGCATTTTCGTGTTTGGAGCATTTTCGTGTTTGGAGCATTTTCGTGTTTGTAGCATTTTGTGATTGTAGCATTTTCGTGTTTGTATCATTATCATGTTAATAACATTTTGTGTTTGTAGCATTTTCCAGTTTGTAGCATTTTCATGTTGTAGCATTTTCATGTTTGTAGCATTTTCATGTTTGTAGCGTTTTCGTGTTTTTAGCATTTTCGTGTTTGTAGCATTTTTCAGTTTGTGGCATTTTCATGTTTGTAGCATTTTCATGTTTGTAGCATTTTGTGTTTGTAGCATTTAAGTGTTTGGAGCATTTTCGTGTTTGGAGCATTTTCGTGTTTGGAGCATTATCATGTTAATAACATTTTGTGTTGTTGCATTTTCCAGTTTTTTGTATTCTCATGTTGTAGCATTTTGTGTTTGTAGCATTTTCGTGTTTGTATCATTATCATATTAATAACATTTTGTGTTGTAGCATTTTCGTGTTTGTATCATTATCATATTAATAACATTTTGTGTTGACGCATTTTCTAGTTTGTAGCATTTCATGTTGTAGCATTTTGGGTTTGTAGCATTTTCGTGTTTGTATGATTATCATGTTAATAACATTTTGTGTTGTAGCATTTTCACGTTTGTAGCATTTTGTGTTTGTAGCATTTTCGTGTTTGTAGCTTTTTCATGTTTGTAGCATTTTCCAGTGTGTAGCATTATCCAGTTTGTAGCATTTTCATGTTTGTTGCATTTTCCAGTTTGTAGCATTTTCGTGTTTGTAGCATTTTCCAGTTTGTAAAGTTTTCCAGTTTGTAGCATTTTCATGTTTGTAGCATTTTTATATTTGTAGCATTTTGTGTTGTAGCATTTTCCAGTTTGTATCATTTTCATGTTTATAGCATTTTGTGTTTTTGGCATTTTCCAGTTTGTACCGTTTTCATGTTTGTAGCATTTTCATGTTTGTAGCATTTTTATGTTTGTAGCTTTTTCAAGTTTGTAGCATTTCTATGTTTGTAGCTTTTTCAAGTTTGTAGCATGTTCATGTTTGTAGCATTTTCCAGTTTGTAGCATTTTCGTGTTTGTATCATTTTTGTGTTTGTAGCATTTCCATGTTTGCAGCATTTTTGTGTTTGTAGCTTTTTCATGAATGTTGGTGTTTTATAGTATTTTCATGTTTGTAGACATGTTAATCCTTGCAGCCCTGCAGCATGAAGCCGTTCAAGCAGGCCTATCAGAGTCTTTGGATCAGTATTCGCCTATCAGAGTCTTTGGATCAGTATTCGCCTATCAGAGTCTTTGGATCAGTATTCGCCTATCAGAGTCTTTGGATCAGTCTTCGCCTATCAGAGTCTTTGGATCAGTCTTCGCCTATCAGAGTCTTTGGATCAGTATTCGCCTATCAGAGTCTTTGGATCAGTATTCGCCTATCAGAGTCTTTGGATCAGTCTTCGCCTATCAGAGTCTTTGGATCAGTATTCGCCTATCAGAGTCTTTGGATCAGTATTCGCCTATCAGAGTCTTTGGATCAGTATTCGCCTATCAGAGTCTTTGGATCAGTCTTCGCCTATCAGAGTCTTTGGATCAGTCTTCGCCTATCAGAGTCTTTGGATCAGTATTCGCCTATCAGAGTCTTTGGATCAGTATTCGCCTATCAGAGTCTTTGGATCAGTATTCGCCTATCAGAGTCTTTGGATCAGTATTCGCCTATCAGAGTCTTTGGATCAGTATTCGCCTATCAGAGTCTTTGGATCAGTATTCGCCTATACGAGTTTTGCGTACGTGCGTTTTGCCTACACAAGTTTCGCCAACGCACGTTTCATCGACTAACTGAGATGTAGTCTCGTTTCGCCTTAATAATGTTTAAAACAATTAACGACAACACACAAAACAGGACAACATCAGTATACTAAGCTGGATTTAGTGTTTAATAACATCGTCGTTGCAATGCGTAGGCTTATAGCATTTCCCTGCTAAGCCATACCTGATGATAAAAATGATGAATAAAACGTTGGAGTAAACACACGAGTTGTACTACTAAAAACTAACGACTAGACTAAATATCAAATGAATAAGAAAAATATTAAAGCTTATGGCTTGTTATCTCCACCCCCCCCCCTCTTTCTCTCTCTCTCTCTCTCTCTCTCTCTCTCTCTCTCTCTCTCTCTCTCTCTCTCTCTCTCCCCCCCCTCTCTCTCTCTCTCTGTGTAGCTTTTAATAAAAGAGAAAGACGCACATACACACACACAGAGAGAGAGAGAGAGAGAGAGAGAGAGAGAGAGAGAGAGAGAGAGAGAGAGAGAGAGAGAGAGAGAGAGAGAGAGAGAGAGAGAGAGAGAGAGAGAGAGAGAGGGGGGGGGTGGGGGGGGGGGGGGCGACCAAAACGAATGGACAGACAAAAAGCTTTTTACCTATTGACAGTGCTTTTAGTTTAATGAAACCTATCCGAGGATACTGAAGATAGTGATCTACTAGCCAGAATGGAGCTTTCCCCGCTCATACATTGCATTCATACACACACTGACTTCAAACAGCTCCGCCCTTTATATCTCTCTCGCTTCGCTGACGACGCATAAAAAGGCAAAACGATATCCCACCCTTCTGCCAACATACAGCACCGGCTGATGTCTAGCCTCACGAGGTATTGGATGTATCACATTTATGACCAAAAAAACATAAGTATGATGTTTTACGAGAAGTCCAACAGTATATTAAAGAGGCGATTCTCGTCAAAGGAAGAAGATATTAAACAATCTGTGATCTCTGTCTGCACTCCACGTTCTATAAGACAGGAGGGTACTATGCGATTGGACCGATGCCTGTGAATACATCTTTGTCTGTCTGTCTCCGTTTATCTCCTCTCTGGGTGTTTGTTATCTCCACCCCACCCCCCTCTCTCTCTCTTTCTCTATGTTGTGTGCATGAAAGTGAGAGAGAGAGAGAGAGAAAAAAAAAAATAGATGTGTGTGTGTGTGTGTGTGCGTGTGCGTGCGTGCGTATGCGCGCGTGTGTGGGTTTATATCCATTTACAAAGCGCCTAAACGATCACATCAATCTCACTAAAACTTGACAGACTGATTGTGCAAAACAACCAATGGGAAAGACACAGAACAGAACAGAACTAAACTTTGCCGGATCCCCCCTTGATCAACTAAGACTGAAGCCATGAATGGTGTGTGTCTGTCTGTCGTTTCCGACAATGACTGCCAGATAGTGGAGGGGCAGCTGATACATTGTTTGTAGTGGATATGCCTTGCCCAGGGTACATCCCCACTCCTTCAGCCAAAGGAACTCGAGGACAGTTGGCATTGGTGAAGGTCCCCAAAGACAAACAAATCTGAATGTTTATTTAGTGGGAAGGATTATCCATGACACTGGATCTACTTTCACCAGGAGACTATTGGCCTGGGTCTTGCTTTTCTAAGGGGTCCCTCTTTTCCACAACACCGGCCATAATAATAATGACGAACCATATGGGCGTATTTCCATTGAATTCGGTTTTCAATGTCATGTTCCTTGCTCGTGAACTGGGAGTACGTTCATATGGCTTTGCCATCTTGTTTTCAGCTGAGATCCTCAGTGAGTGTTCATAGACCGTAGGCCACCCCATGCCTCCCCATGCACCCCCTACGGATTTTATGCGACACATACCCCATACTGGGTGTGGATGTGGCAAGGGCACAAACTTACGGTACTCCAACATGATGCACTTCAAGAAGTACACGACACAAAACTTATTTTTGCGCCTAAAAAGTAACATCACGCTAATTATTTTACAATCTGTCAGTCTCCTTGACTCTGCCTTTATCCTTCCCTTGTCTGGCATTTACTATCTTGCTGCCTTAGCGCTCAATTCTCCTACCTTTTGTTATGGAAACTGTCACAAAGATTTGCATCCAGCCAAAGACGGACATGATGGGCGTAACTATTTCTCAGTGCACTTAGTAATACTGCACCTAGTGACAGCATGACACATGTTGGCTCATATAACAGGAGACTGTCTGAGCAATCAGCGAAGAAAGAGAACAATGCTCTTATGCAAAATATAAATAACAGAGACTGCCATCATGATTATACATATACTACATATTGATGTATATATTTGTCATAGAGTACTAAAAATAGATAAGTCTCCAGAGGCCAAGTTAGTGTGACATGGAAATGTCTCATAATAACAGAAAAATGCAGCTCACAAATGGTCTGAAGAGACACACAGCTCAGTAATGGTCTGAAGAGACATGCAGTTCAGTAATGGTCTGAAGAGACATGCAGCTCAGTAATGGTCTGAAGAGACACACAGCTCAGTAATGGTCTGAAGAGACATGCAGTTCAGTAATGGTCTGAAGAGACATGCAGCTCAGTAATGGTCTCAAGAGACATGCAGCTCAGTAATGGTCTGAAGAGACACGCAGCTCAGTAATGGTCTGAAGAGACATGCAGATCAGTAATGGTCTGAAGAGACATGCAGCTCAGTAATGGTCTGAAGAGACATGCAGCTCAGTAATGGTCTGAAGAGACATGCAGTTCAGTAATGGTCTGAAGAGACATGCAGCTCAGTAATGGTCTGAAGAGACATGCAGTTCAGTAATGGTCTGAAGAGACATGCAGCTCAGTAATGGTCTGAAGAGACATGCAGCTCAGTAATGGTCTGAAGAGACATGCAGCTCAGTAATGGTCTGAAGAGACAAGCAGCTCAGTAATGGTCTGAAGAGACATGCAGCTCAGTAATGGTCTGAAGAGACATGCAGCTCAGTAATGGTCTGAAGAGACATGCAGCTCAGTAATGGTCTGAAGAGACATGCAGCTCAGTAATGGTCTGAAGAGACATGCAGCTCAGTAATGGTCTCAAGAGACATGCAGCTCAGTAATGGTCTGAAGAGACATGCAGCTCAGTAATGGTCTGAAGAGACATGCAGCTCAGTAATGGTCTGAAGAGACATGCAGCTCAGTAATGGTCTGAAGAGACATGCAGCTCAGTAATGGTCTGAAGAGACATGCAGCTCAGTAATGGTCTGAAGAGACATGCAGCTCAGTAATGGTCTGAAGAGACATGCAGCTCAGTAATGGTCTGAAGAGACATGCAGCTCAGTAATGGTCTGAAGAGACATGCAGCTCAGTAATGGTCTGAAGAGACATGCAGCTCAGTAATGGTCTGAAGAGACATGCAGCTCAGTAATGGTCTGAAGAGACATGCAGCTCAGTAATGGTCTGAAGAGACATGCAGCTCAGTAATGGTCTGAAGAGACATGCAGCTCAGTAATGGTGTGAAGAGACATGCAGCTCAGTAATGGTCTGAAGAGACATGCAGCTCAGTAATGGTCTCCAGAGACAAGCAGCTCAGTGATGGTCTCCAGAGACAAGCAGCTCAGTAATGGTCTCCAGAGACAAGCAGCTCAGTGATGGTCTCCAGAGACAAGCAGCTCAGTAATGGTCTCCAGAGACATGCAGCTCAGTAATGGTCTGAAGAGACATGCAGCTCAGTAATGGTCTGAAGAGACAAGCAGCTCAGTAATGGTCTGAAGAGACATGCAGCTCAGTAATGGTCTGAAGAGACATGCAGCTCACTAATGGTGTGAAGAGACATGCAGCTCAGTAATGGTCTGAAGAGACATGCAGCTCAGTAATGGTCTGAAGAGACATGCAGCTCAGTAATGGTCTGAAGAGACATGCAGCTCAGTAATGGTCTGAAGAGACATGCAGCTCAGTAATGGTCTGAAGAGACATGCAGCTCAGTAATGGTCTGAAGAGACATGCAGTTCACTAATGGTCTGAAGAGACATAGCTCAGTAATGGTCTGAAGAGACATGCAGCTCAGTAATGGTCTGAAGAGACAAGCAGCTCAGTAATGGTCTGAAGAGACATGCAGCTCACTAATGGTCTGAAGAGACATGCAGCTCAGTAATGGTCTGAAGAGACATGCAGCTCAGTAAAGTCTTCAGAGACATGCAGAATACTAGTAGGACTATCACATTTCTTAGTAAACCGCAAAAAGGTGCTATACCAACAATGAAGAATGTCGACACCACCTTTTAGCGTTTGACTCGACAGAATTGTAGTATTTTGTTTTTAAATCAACCATCAAATGTGAATATTTTTTCGTTTGTGTAAAGAAGTAATAAATAATGTTAGCAAAGATGAAGTCTGTCACTATTTTTAAAATGACGCAGATAATGTCGCAGGTCTAATTCGTGTCTTGGATGGCGGGGTTCAAATTTCGGCATGTGCGGAGCTTCAAGACGTTCACCCGGCGGATGATTGAGGGCAAGCATCCTGCTTTGAGTTTGTTAGGGTCCAGGGACGGTATTCACGTTGAGATAGCATGAGACTTAGCATGCTGCTAACTTAGAAGCTCTTCCAATGTCCTATAGGATTTAATAGGACTTTTGGAAGAGCTTCTAAGTTAGCATCATGCTAAGTCTCATGCTATCTCGACATGAATACCGTCCCTGACTGCTAAAAGGTTTAGTCTGCAAAAATCCGCAGGGGAGAGGGGGGGGGGGGGGGGGTGTCGTGATTTGCTTTTCTGGCCCACGGCCTGAGTAGTATGCCCGTGTGAGGGCGGCAAAGTTCCCTGGGTTGGGGGTGTGGTGCTAGATGTTGAACGTAGATGTCAATACACTGTGAAAGGAACAAACAAATCTTGCCTAATGGAAGGAAGAGCTTGAATAAGAGAGGGAGAGGGAGAGGGAGAGAGAGAGAGAGAGAGAGAGAGAGAGAGAGAGAGAGAGAGAGAGAGAGAGAGAGAGAGAGAGAGAGAGAGAGAGAGAGAGAGACACAGAGAAAGAGAGAGAGAGAGAGAGAGAGAGAGAGAGAGAGAGAGAGAGAGAGAGAGAGAGAGAGAGAGAGAGAGAGAGAGAGAGAGAGAGAGAGAGAGAGAGAGAGAGAGAGAGAGAGAGAGAGAGAACTCGGAACTCGGACATTTTAATGCAAAAAGGCCACCAGTCTGTCCGCATGTGGACACGTACACACAAATAATCATATGAAATAAAACAGAAAAATGAAAATAATATGCATTAATATCTTCAAAGTATGAAATCAGCATATTAAAGGAAAACTGACCCAAAACCCATGATCTTAAATTAAGTTTACATAGTTTGTTCTCTTACAAAGCATAATGAATAAACATTGCTAAATCTCTCATAACATTTGTGTCTTCATTTTGAAGTAAGAATGAAAAGGGCTGTATATTAGTTTTACCTTGATAATGTTTCATTGTGTGCTTTCCTAGCAACTGGTTATACATTGGGCATTTCAGAAGAAAGTGTATTTCATTTTCGATATCATCACAAAAAGGACAATTTCTTGTTACTGGGATATTTCCATATCTTTTATTTACTCTCAGATCGTTTATACCAAGACGAAGTCTAACTAAAGCAACTAAATATATTTCTGGTGGTAAAAGAAATTTAAAAGAACGATACACTTCATAAAGATCCCTTTGTGTTAATTTTTCATGATGTCTTAACAATGGTTTATCTGTAAAGCCCAATTGCGGTATGTGTTTTCTTCGCTCATGTATCTTTAGAACGCTTGTTTTGGCAGTCTCGACATATTCAGTTTTTTAATTTTAGTTTTTTTTATTTTAGAGAGAGAGAGTGAGAGAGAGAGAGAGAGAGAGAGAGAGAGAGAGAGAGAGAGAGAGAGAGAGAGAGAGAGAGAGAGAGAGAGAGAGAGAGAGAGAGAGAGAGAGAGAGAGAGAGAGAGAGAGAGAGACAGAGAGAGACACACAGACACAGAGACAGAGACACAGAGACAGAGACACAGAGACAGAGACAGAGACAGAGAGAAAGAAAGAGACAGACAGACAGAAAGACGGACAAAAAGATAGATACACAGAGCAGAGAGAAGAAGGGGGAGGAAGGGAAGGGAAGGAGAGAGATATATATCTAAAGAGAGAAAGAGGGGGGAGGGAAGGGAAGGAGAGATATATATATCAAAAGAGAGAAAGAGAGGGGAGGGAAGGGAAGGAGAGATATATATATCTAAAGAGAGAAAGAGAGGGGAGGGAAGGGAAGGAGAGAGATAGAGATATCTAAAGAGAGAAAGAGGGGGGAGGGAAGGGAAGGAGAGAGATATATATCTAAAGAGAGAAAGAGAGGGGGAGGGAAGGGAAGGAGAGAGATATATATCTAAAGAGAGAAAGAGGGGGGAGGGAAGGGAAGGAGAGAGAGATAGATATCAAAAGAGAGAAAGAGAGGGGAGGGAAGGGAAGGAGAGAGATATATATCTAAAGAGAGAAAGAGGGGGGAGGGAAGGGAAGGAGAGAGAGATATATATATCAAAAGAGAAAGAGAGGGGAGGGAAGGGAAGGAGAGAGATATATATCTAAAGAGAGAAAGAGAGGGGAGGGAAGGGAAGGAGAGATATATATATCTAAAGAGAGAAAGAGGGGGGAGGGAAGGGAAGGAGAGAGATATATATCTAAAGAGAGAAAGAGAGGGGAGGGAAGGGAAGGAGAGAGATATATATCTAAAGAGAGAAAGAGAGGGGAGGGAAGGGAAGGAGAGAGATATATATATCTAAAGAGAGAAAGAGGGGGAGGGAAGGGAAGGAGAGAGAGATATATATATCTAAAGAGAGAAAGAGAGGGGGGAGGGAAGGAGAGAGAGAGAGATATATATAAAGAGAGAAAGAGAGGGGAGGGGAAGGGAAGGAGAGAGATATATATCTAAAGAGAGAAAGAGAGGGGGAGGGAAGGGAAGGAGAGAGATATATATATCTAAAGAGAGAAAGAGGGGGGAGGGAAGGGAAGGAGAGAGAGATAGAGGGATCTAAAGAGAGAAAGAGAGGGGAGGGAAGGGAAGGAGAGAGATAGAGATATCTAAAGAGAGAAAGAGGGGGGAGGGAAGGAAGGAGAGAGATATAGATATATAGAGAGAGAAAGAGAGGGGAGGGAAGGGAAGGAGAGAGATATATATCTAAAGAGAGAAAGAGGGGGGAGGGAAGGGAAGGAGAGAGATATATATATCTAAAGAGAGAAAGAGAGGGGAGGGAAGGGAAGAGAGAGATATATATCTAAAGAGAGAAAGAGAGGGGAGGGAAGGGAAGGAGAGAGAGATATATCTAAAGAGAGAAAGAGGGGGGAGGGAAGGGAAGGAGAGAGAGATATATATCTAAAGAGAGAAAGAGAGGGGAGGGAAGGGAAGGAGAGAGATAGAGATATAGTATAAAAGAGAGAAAGAGGGGGGAGGGAAGGGAAGGAGAGAGATAGAGATATCTAAAGAGAGAAAGAGAGGGGAGGGAAGGGAAGGAGAGAGATATATTAAAGAGAGAAAAGAGAGAAAGAGAGGGGAGGGAAGGGAAGGAGAGATATATATATCTAAAGAGAGAAAGAGAGGGGAGGGAAGGGAAGGAGAGAGAGATATATATCTAAAGAGAGAAAGAGAGGGGAGGGAAGGGAAGGAGAGAGAGATATAGATCAAAGAGAAAAAGAGAGGGGAAGGAAGGGAAGGAGAGAGATAGAGATCTAAAGAGAGAAAGAGAGGGGAGGGAAGGGAGAGAGAGAGATAGATATCTAAAGAGAGAAAGAGAGGGGAGGGAAGGGAAGGAGAGATATATATATCTAAAGAGAGAAAGAGAGGGGAGGAGGGAAGGGAAGGAGAGAGATATAGATAGAGAGAGGGAGGAAAGAGAAAGAGAGAGGGGGAGAGGGAAAGGGAAGGGAGGGAGAGAGATATATATCTAAGGAGAGAGAAAGAGGGGGAGGGAAGGGAAGGAGAGAGATATATATATATATCTAAAGAGAGAAAGAGAGGGGGGAGGGAGGGAAGGAGAGAGATATATATATCTAAAGAGAGAAAGAGAGGGGAGGGGAAGGGAAGGAGAGAGAGAGATATCTAAAGAGAGAAAGAGGGGGGAGGGAAGGGAAGGAGAGAGAGATATATATCTAAAGAGAGAAAGAGGGGGGAGGGAAGGGAAGGAGAGAGATAGAGATATCTAAAGAGAGAAAGAGAGGGGAGGGAGGGAGGGGAAGGAGGGAAAAGAGAGAGGGAAGGAGAGAGAGATAGAGATATCTAAAGAGAGAAAGAGAGGGGAGGGAAGGGAAGGAGAGAGATATATATCTAAAGAGAGAAAGAGAGGGGAGGGAAGGGAAGGAGAGAGATAGATATATCTAAAGAGAGAAAGAGAGGGGAGGGAAGGGAAGGAGAGAGATATGATATATCTAAAGAGAGAAAAGAGAGGGGAGGGGGAAGGGAAGGAGAGAGAGAGAGATATCTAAAGAGAGAAAGAGAGGGGAGGGAAGGGAAGGAGAGAGATATATATATCTAAAGAGAGAAAGAGAGGGGGGGGGGAAGGGAAGGAGAGAGATATATATCTAAAGAGAGAAAGAGAGGGGAGGGAAGGGAAGGAGAGAGATATATATATATCTAAAGAGAGAAAGAGAGGGGAGGGAAGGGAGAGGAGGAGAGAGATATATATATATCTAAAGAGAGAAAGAGAGGGAGAGGGAGGGAGAGAGAGATATATATCTAAAGAGAGAAAGAAAGAGAGGGAGGGAAGGGAGGAGAGAGATATATATCTAAAGAGAGAAAGAGAGGGGAGGGAAGGGAAGGAGAGAGATAGATATCTAAAGAGAGAAAGAGAGGGGAGGGAAGGGAAGGAGAGAGATATATATCTAAAGAGAGAAAGAGGAGGGAGGGAAGGGAAGGAGAGAGATATAGATATCTAAAGAGAGAAAGAGAGGGGAGGGAAGGGAAGGAGAGAGATATATATCTAAAGAGAGAAAGAGAGGGGAGGGAAGGGAAGGAGAGAGATAGATATATCTAAAGAGTGAAAGAGGGGGGAGGGAAGGGAAGGAGAGAGATAGATATCTAAAGAGTGAAAGAGGGGGGAGGGAAGGGAAGGAGAGAGATATATATCTAAAGAGAGAAAGAGAGGGGAGGGAAGGGAAGGAGAGAGATAGATATCTAAAGAGAGAAAGAGGGGGAGGGAAGGGAAGGAGAGAGATAGATATCTAAAGAGAGAAAGAGAGGGGAGGGAAGGGAAGGAGAGAGATATATATCTAAAGAGAGAAAGAGAGGGGGGGGAGGGAAGGAGAGAGATAGATATATATAAAGAGAGAAAGAGAAAGGGGAGGGAAGGGAAGGAGAGAGATATAGATATCTAAAGAGAGAAAGAGAGGGGAGGGAAGGGAAGGAGAGAGATAGATATCTAAAGAGAGAAAGAGGGGGAGGGAAGGGAAGGAGAGAGATAGAGATATCTAAAGAGAGAAAGAGAGGGGAGGGAAGGGAAGGAGAGAGATAGATATCTAAAGAGAGAAAGAGGGGGGAGGGAAGGGAAGGAGAGAGATATAGATATCTAAAGAGAGAAAGAGAGGGGAGGGAAGGGAAGGAGAGAGATAGAGATATCTAAAGAGAGAAAGAGAGGGGAGGGAAGGGAAGGAGAGAGATAGAGATATCTAAAGAGAGAAAGAGGGGGGAGGGAAGGGAAGGAGAGAGATAGATATCTAAAGAGAGAAAGAGAGGGGAGGGAAGGGAAGGAGAGAGATATATATCTAAAGAGAGAAAGAGAGGGGAGGGAAGGGAAGGAGAGAGAGATAGATATCTAAAGAGAGAAAGAGGGGGAGGGAAGGGAAGGAGAGAGATATATATCTAAAGAGAGAAAGAGAGGGGAGGGAAGGGAAGGAGAGAGATAGATATCTAAAGAGAGAAAGAGGGGGAGGGAAGGGAAGGAGAGAGAGATATATCTAAAGAGAGAAAGAGAGGGGAGGGAAGGGAAGGAGAGAGAGATAGAGAGATCTAAAGAGAGAAAGAGAGGGAGGGAAGGAGAGAGAGATATATATATATAAAGAGAGAAAGAGAGGGGAGGGAAGGGAAGGAGAGAGAGATATATATCTAAAGAGAGAAAGAGGGGGGAGGGAAGGGAAGGAGAGAGAGATATAGATATCTAAAGAGAGAAAGAGAGGGGAGGGAAGGGAAGGAGAGAGAGATAGAGATATCTAAAGAGAGAAAGAGAGGGGAGGGAAGGGAAGGAGAGAGAGATATATCTAAAGAGAGAAAGAGAGGGGAGGGAAGGGAAGGAGGAGATATATATCTAAAGAGAGAAAGAGAGGGGGGAGGGAAGGGAAGAGAGAGATATATATATCTAAAGAGAGAAAGAGAGGGGAGGGAAGGGAAGGAGAGAGAGATAGATATCTAAAGAGAGAAAGAGAGGGGAGGGAAGGGAAGGAGAGAGATATATATATCTAAAGAGAGAAAGAGGGGGGAGGGAAGGAGAGAGGAGAGAGATATATATATAAAGAGAGAAAGAGAGGGGAGGGAAGGGAAGGAGAGAGATAGAGATATCTAAAGAGAGAAAGAGAGGGGAGGGAAGGAAGGAGAGATATATATATCTAAAGAGAGAAAGAGAGGGGAGGGAAGGGAAGGAGAGAGAGATAGAGATATCTAAAGAGAGAAAGAGAGGGGAGGGAAGGGAAGGAGAGATATATATCTAAAGAGAGAAAGAGAGGGGGGGGAAGGGAAGGAGAGAGAGATATATATCTAAAGAGAGAAAGAGAGGGGAGGGAGAGGAAGGAGAGAGATATATATCTAAAGAGAGAAAGAGAGGGGAGGGAAGGGAAGGAGAGAGATAGATATCTAAAGAGAGAAAGAGGGGGGAGGGAAGGGAAGGAGAGAGATATATATCTAAAGAGAGAAAGAGAGGGGAGGGAAGGGAAGGAGAGAGAGATATATCTAAAGAGAGAAAGAGAGGGGAGGGGAAGGGAAGGAGAGAGAGAGATATATCTAAAGAGAGAAAGAGAGGGGAGGGAGGGAAGGAGAGAGATATATATATCTAAAGAGAGAAAGAGAGGGGAGGGAAGGGAAGGAGAGAGATAGAGATATCTAAAGAGAGAAAGAGAGAAAGGGAGGGGAGGAGAGAGGGGAAAGAGAGAAAGAGAGGGGAGGGAAGGGAAGGAGAGATATATCTAAAGAGAGAGAGAGAGAGGGAGAGAGGGAGAGGAGAGAGAGAGAGAGAGAGGGATATCTAAGAGAGAGAAAGAGAGAGGGGAGGGAGGGAAAGAGAAAGAGAGAGATAGAGATATCTAAAGAGAGAAAGAGAGGGGAGAGGGAGGAGGGAAGAGGGGGAGGAGAGATAGAGATATCTAAAGAGAGAAAGAGAGGGGGGAGGAAGGGAGGGAAGAGATAGAGATATCTAAAGAGAGAAAGAGAGGGGAGGGAGGAGAGAGAGATATATCTAAAGAGAGAAAGAGAGGGGAGGGAAGGGAGGAGAGAGAAGAGATATAAAGAGAGAGAGAGAGGGGGGGGAAGGAGAGAGAGAGATATCTAAAGAGAGGAGAGGGGAGGGAAGGGGAGAGAGAGATAGAGATATCTAAAGAGAGAAAGAGAGGGGAGGGGAGGGAGGAGAGAGAGATATATCTAAAGAGAGAAAGAGAGGGGATGGAAGGGGAGAGAGATAGAGATATCTAAAGAGAGAAAGAGAGGAGAGGGGAGGGAAGGAGAGAGATATATATCTAAAGAGAGAAAGAGAGGGGAGGGAAGGGAAGGAGAGATATATATATCTAAAGAGAGAAAGAGAGGGGAGGGAAGGGAAGGAGAGAGATATATATCTAAAGAGAGAAAGAGAGGGGAGGGAAGGGAGGAGAGAGATAGATATCTAAAGAGAGAAAGAGGGGGAGGGGAGGGAAGGAGAGAGAGATATATCTAAAGAGAGAAAGAGGGGGGAGGGAAGGGAAGGAGAGAGATATATATATATCTAAAGAGAGAAAGAGAGGGGAGGGAAGGGAAGGAGATATATATATATATATATATATATAAATAGAGAAAGAGAGGGGAGGGAAGGGAAGGAGAGAGATATATATCTAAAGAGAGAAAGAGAGGGGAGGGAAGGGAAGGAGAGAGATATATATCTAAAGAGAGAAAGAGAGGGGAGTGAAGGGGAGGAGAGAGATAGAGATATCTAAAGAGAGAAAGAGAGGGGAGGGAAGGGAAGGAGAGAGATAGAGATATCTAAAGAGAGGGGAGGGAAGGGGAGGAGAGAGATAGAGATATATAAAGAGAGGGGAGGGAAGGGAAGGAGAGATATATATATATATAAAGAGAGGGGAGGGAAGGGAAGGAGAGAATCGGGGAGAAAGGGCGAGATGGAGGGAGAGAGAAAAAGAAAGTGCTTGGAGAAAGAGAAGGAGAGAGAACAATGAACAATGGTTTTCTGAACTGGTCCATCTACCCATGTGAAAAAGAGACAGCGGAGTAGGGTATACTGGACAGTTGCTCTGTCCAGTCAACGAGATTATTAACGTCACTCTGCAACTCTGAACACATTGAATCAGGATTGTAACCATTTGTGTGCATTGTGGTGTCGTCTGGAAAGAGAGAGAGAACTCGGAACTCGGAACTCGGATGTTTATTGTACATTGGCCTTAGGCCACAATACAATGTTTGGAGGAAGGGGAGGCAGGGCATACAAAATACAAGGATGCATACATCAACCGAACATATATTGCATATTAGTAGATGTATATGTATTTAGGTATACGCATTGGACTGTAGAGGGGAAGTATTGTTGCTTTTTATCTTGTTGATTTTTTGCTCCTTTTGTTGCCTGCTTTTTGCTCCTTTTGCTATATTTGCTGTTTGCTGTTTAATTGTTTGTCTTTGTTGATAAAGGCGCATTCGCCGAAATATCCAGTAGTTTTGATTTGTCTCTTGTGTATAAAGTAACACCCCTTTACACATTAGTTGTTGTTTGTTGTATATTCCAGTGATGTTGCAGTCTGTTTTAGTTGTTTTTATTTCCCAAGGATATAGATTTTAGGCAACGTCTAGTCTTCCAATATGTCCTTGATACATACAATTTTAATGTTTCAGGCCTCCGGCCTATAACATAGGTGAGGTGCACACATAACAATACATCACAAGTGTATAATAATTAATATACTAGCAGCATTAATCATGATTGTGGCTAGCTGCTTATCATATCTGAGACACGTGTTGCTTTATTTTTCTCAGTGCATAGTAGATGTACATAGCAATATCTCTAGTAATATGTACATTGTCATTCGCAAGTAGCTGTTTAGTTCGATAGAATTAACATTCAGAACTGTCTGTGCTTCAACATGTATTGTTCTCTGAAAGGAGTATGGTATGTCTGGGCTGCATGTGAAGTGGGTTCTAGAATAGGTCTATTGGCAAAATGTGCAAACTTCCGAGCACACTCAAACGTCATTTACTACAAGACAAATCACAGTTTATTCATCCACTCACACATCAGTTTCTACATAATTGTTGCTAAAGGAACCTATTCTACCACGTTATTCCTTAATCACCCCCTCCCCACCTTCCTTCTGAAGCCTAACTCGCTAATGCGTTAAACCAATGGGTGAAAAGGGTGGAAATTATAACACATACTAAATAGAAGACAACACAGATACCTCGCGCACATACGAACATCACAAACAACTGGTTAACTTGGAAAGATGACCGGGGTACGACTGTCAGTTCATGAGCGTCGTTCAACAGAGGCTGGCCTCCGAGTCCATGTGACATGCGCGATGTGTTCCCCGATGACCCAGCCAGCCCGGGTCCCTCTGGACGGTGCCACAATGCACCAGCGGCGGTGTATATCCGGGCACAACCCTCCATCCAGGGTTGAAGCAGTCAGCTCGGGGGGTCAGGAACCGATCAGCTCAACACTCCAGTTCGTGAGCACGGAGAGACTTCACCAGGTTCCTAAAGGTGAACCCCATTCTCTCCCAAGAGTGGCCCCAGCCTCGACCAAGATTTCAACATCCAATATCTCCCCAACCGTGACAGTTGGGATTTATAAACAATAAATTCCAGTCCCAATGAAAGGACTATGCTGCTGCTTCTATGCGGACATCCACTTCCTCCATGTTTACCTCCTTTGAGACCAACTGTAAACAGGATAGTTATTGGTTAGATAACCACTGCACCGTGGGATGGGGCCACGGGGCCTATCAATCCGCTAACAACTGTAAACAGGATAGTTATTAGTTAGATAACCACTGCACCGTGGGATGGGGCCACGGGGCCTATCAATCCGCTAACATTGAAGGTAGATGAGAACATTTGAGTTGTTTTGGGAGGATAACAAATGTAATAATGTAAATTTGTACCAACCTTAATTCGCCTCTCACTGATTCATATAACCATGCATACCATGACCCAGCTCACTGATTGACATAGCGATGCATACCATGACCCAGCTCACTGATTGACATAACCATGCATACTATGACACAGCTCACTGAATGATATAACCATGACATACCCACCATGCATACCATGACCACACGCAATCAATCTCGAATCAGCTCACTGATTGAACCATGCCATGCATACCATGACCCAGCTCACTGAATGATATAACCATGCATACCATGACCCAGCTCACTGAATGATATAACCATGCATACCATGACCCAGCTCACTGATTGATATAACCATGCATACCATGACCCAGCTCACTGATTGACATAGCCATGCATACCATGACCCAGCTCACTGATTGACATAACCATGCATACCATGACCCAGCTCACTGATTGACATAGCCATGCATACCATGACCCAGCTCACTGATTGACATAGCCATGCATACCATGACCC
Source organism: Phymorhynchus buccinoides (assembly GCA_017654935.2). Taxonomy (NCBI): domain Eukaryota; kingdom Metazoa; phylum Mollusca; class Gastropoda; order Neogastropoda; family Raphitomidae; genus Phymorhynchus; species Phymorhynchus buccinoides. The sequence goes on from CM065693.1 coordinate 2,197,494, forward strand.
AGCTCACTGATTGACATAGCCATGCATACCATGACCCAGCTCACTGATTGACATAGCCATGCATACCATGACCCAGCTCACTGATTGACATAGCCATGCATACCATGACCCAGCTCACTGAATGATATAACCATGCATACCATGACCCAGCTCACTGATTGACATAGCCATGCATACCATGACCCAGCTCACTGATTGACATAGCCATGCATACCATGACCCAGCTCACTGATTGACATAGCCATACATACCATGACCCAGCTCACATGAACATGAAGGTACATTTGATGGCCAGTTGATGGTACCCCTCTTGTCAAGTACCATAGAGTTTCATAAGCATTAAGCGAAGTCTTACATTGCTCATTCTCAATAACTTTATTAATCCATTGTTATCAGTCTGGTTGTGGTTGAGCTTATAACATAGTATAGCCCAGCGAATGTGTGTGTGTGGTGTCAGTGTCTGTGTGTGTGTGTGGGGGGGGGGGGGGGGTGTCAGTGTCTGTGTGTGTGTGTGTGGGGGGGGGGGGGTTGTGTGTGTCAGTGTCTGTGTCTGTGGGTGAACGTGGGTGCATAAGTGTGATAATTGCTGCCATTTTTAAAGATGTTGTTGAAAAATAAATTAAAATCTAAAACGTGTGCTCTCTAAGGGGGTGTTTGGTGATTCATTGACCAAGACACAATAACGAAGAGAGAGAGAGAGAGAGAGAGAGAGAGAGAGAGAGAGAGAGAGAGAGAGAGAGAGAGAGAGAGAGAGAGAGAGAGAGAGAGAGAGAGAGAGAGAGAGAGAGAGAGAGAGAGAGAGAGAGAGAGAGAGAGAGAGAGAGAGAGAGAGAGAGAGAGAGAGAGAGAGAGAGAGAGAGAGAGAGAGAGAGAGAGAGAGAGAGAGAGAGAGAGAGAGAGAGAGAGAGAGAGAGAGAGAGAGAGAGAGAGAGAGAGAGAGAGAGAGAGAGGGGGGGGGGGGGTCAGGCAGTGTACATTTTACACAATTTTGTTAGAAAACTCAAACTTTTGTACTCACAAATCCGTGCATTATTTCTTCATCGTTTTCTCTTTGTTTCCGTCTCTCCGTCCATGACCTCTGTGTCTCTGCCTCTCCATAGTTGTCCATTTGTTTGGTTTCTCCTCGGCTTCCTGTTTGGCTCTCGATCCATCCCGTTACCCTCCTCTCTCTCTCTCTCTCTCTCTCTCTCTCTCTCTCTCTCTCTCTCTCTCTCTCTCTCTCTCTCTCTCTCTCTCTCTCTCTCTCTCTCTCTCTCTCTCTCTCTCTCTCTCTCTCTCTCTCTCTCTCTCTCTCTCTCTCTCTCTCTCTCTCTCTCTCTCTCTCTCTCTCTCTCTCTCTCTCTGTTCAATTCAATCTCTAAAATCTCTCCTCCGATCTCCCACTAAACTCTCTCCACTAAACCTACCGCTAAAGTCTCCATCTCTGCAGTAAACTCTAATCAAACTGTACAACGTCACCCGAACTCTAACTCAACTGTGCTTCACCTCACCCGCCAAACTGGGCGAGTTTGCACTTTGCACCCCCCACCGCCCCTCAAATGTTCGCATTAGAAAATGTAACGGAGAAGCAACATTCTGTACTTCTCCGGCGGAAAAGGGATAGAATTAGGATCAGCCTAGGAGTATGAGACACTTATGGATCAGGGACGGATCTGAGGGGGGTTTCCAGGGTTTCCGGAAATTCTCCTTTGCCCAGGCATGCACCTTGTACAAGGATTAAAAAGAAGAAGAAAATAGCTCAATTGTTTCTTTAATAATCCCTAAATTGCAATGTTTTTCGGGGGCTTCGCCCCCCTGGGCCCTCACAAGGCCATTAAACCTTCATCCAGGACCTATGCTCCCTGGCCCCTGGCCATTACCCCCACAAGGCCATTAAGGCCATTAAACCTTCACCCAGGACCTATGCAGCTCCCTGGGCCCCCACAAGGCCATTAAACCTTCATCCCATGACCTATGCAGCTCCCACAAGGCCCCCACAAGGACCTATGCATTAACAAGGCCATTAAACCTTCACCCATGACCTATGCAGCTCCCTGACCTAAGGCCATTAAGCCTTCACCCATGACTCCCTGGGCCCCCACAAGGCCATTAAACCTTCACCCAGGACCTATGCAGCTCCCTGGGCCCCCACAAGGCCATTAAACCTTCACCCAGGACCTATGCAGCTCCCTGGGCCCCCACAAGGCCATTAAACCTTCATCCAGGACCTATGCAGCTCCCTGGACCCCCACAAGGCCATTAAACCTTCATCCAGGACCTATGCAGCTCCCAGGGCCCCCACAAGGCCATTAAGCCTTCACCCAGGACCTATGCAGCTCCCTGGCCCCCACAAGGCCTTAAGCCTTCACCCAGGACCTATGCTCCCTGGGCCCCCACAAGGCCATTAAACCTTCACCCAGGACCTATGCAGCTCCCTGGGCCCCCACAAGGCCATTAAACCTTCCCCCATGACCCAGCTCCCTGGACCCCCACCCATAAACCTGCAGCAGCTCCCTGGGCCCCCACAAGGCCATTAAACCTTCATCCAGGACCTATGCAGCTCCCTGGACCCCCACAAGGCCATTAAACCTTCACCCAGGACCTATGCAGCTCCCTGGACCCCCACAAGGCCACTACACCTTAACCCAGGACCTATGCAGCTCCCTGGACCCCCACAAGGCCATTAAACCTTCACCCATGACCTATGCAGCTCCCTGGGCCCCCACAAGGCCATTAAACCTTCACCCAGGACCTATGCAGCTCCCTGGGCCCCCACAAGGCCATTAAACCTTCCCCCAGGACCTATGCAGCTCCCTGGGCCCCCACAAGGCCATTAAACCTTCACCCAGGACCTATGCAGCTCCCTGGGCCCCCACAAGGCCATTAAACCTTCCCCCAGGACCTATGCAGCTCCCTGGACCCCCACAAGGCCATTAAACCTTCATTCAGGACCTATGCAGCTCCCTGGACCCCCACAAGGCCATTAAACCTTCACCCAGGACCTATGCAGCTCCCTGGACCCCCACAAGGCCATTAAACCTTCCCCCAGGACCTATGCAGCTCCCTGGGCCCCCACAAGGCCATTAAACCTTCACCCAGGACCTATGCAGCTCCCTGGGCCCCCACAAGGCCATTAAACCTTCACCCAGGACCTATGCAGCTCCCTGGGCCCCCACAAGGCCATTAAACCTTCCCCCAGGACCTATGCAGCTCCCTGGGCCCCCACAAGGCCATTAAACCTTCACCCAGGACCTATGCAGCTCCCTGGGCCCCCACAAGGCCATTAAACCTTCACCCAGGACCTATGCAGCTCCCTGGGCCCCCACAAGGCCATTAAACCTTCACCCAGGACCTATGCAGCTCCCTGGACTCCCCGTGGAACCCCCCCTCCCCCTTACGAATCATTTGGTCCGCCGCTGTGGATATGGTAACTCCTAAGGATAGAGATCCATATCTCAAGGGCAGATAATCCAAATAAAACGTTCAACCTGGATAGTGCTGGTAGAGGGCTATAACTATATACTATAATCATAAAGATGATGTTTGTACTTTTGGCTTACTAGTACAAAAACGTTTTTCTTCAAAAGGTACGAATTACAAGACCTGTTACGGAATTTGTACCACCTAGTTACTGATATTGTAAGTGGGGTTACAGCACTAATTCAACGGTACGGTAGGATGCTCGTGACTTTCACAAAAGGTCATTCTCTCTTCTAAATGTTCCAGTCAGTCTCTGTGACGTTTAAGCTAATTCTGATGTCATTTTCTCGATGTCACGTAAAACAGGCATCTGGGTGCCTTTTTCGGCCTGCGCCATTGAACAGACGTAGGAGGTACGAATTATGCGATGGTGGTACGAATTGTATAACTATATATATGGCCCAATTATTTTTCCTTGGAATATTTTAATTTACAAAGTGAACAACATTGACCCTAAGACCTTAACTATTTTAAAGTGATATTTCCAGTTTTAATCTTTGCATGTGTGCACTGAATAACAAACAAAAAAAGCGTTACCCAAAATTACATCAGATGCTGCCAAAATAAAATTTCGTTGCCTGGCAAAGAGTGTTCCGCTTCATTGCATTTTGGCTGTGAAAAAAATACTTCCCTTCCCCTGTCCAAACTTCACACAAATACTAACCCCAATCTTCTACCGTTTGGTAGGAAACCAGGTGAAACAAATTGAGCTACAGGTACAGTATCAATCAGCCTCCCCTATTTTCATAAAGCTGAACGATACAGACGGTCGTAAGCATGAGAGGGGTTTGAAGTACAAGGTTGCCACAAACTCTCTGATGAACTCTACCTTACCTCTCTACAGTAAACTCTTCACTAAAATCTAACCCCAAACTCAAACTCAGCTCGAATGCTTGAATTCAAGAAAGACCTATTACAATTAATTTTGTTTTCAATGTACACACATTTTCGATTTCAATGTTTCCTTTCAATTACAGCCGCTTTAAAACACTGGGAAGTGACGCCCAAGCGTAGCAACACTTAGCACCGTTCATAAAGACACACACACACACACACAGTGACACTTCAACTCTCTCTCGGTGTAAACTGGAAGGGATCTCTACGAAGTCAACGCCTCCGTCCATCATATAACATTCATATTCACCATGATTATCATCATATTATTAAACGCCAACTGTGTGTGTGTGCATGTGTGTGTGTGTGTGTGTGTGTGTGTGCGTGCGTGTGTGCGTGTGTGCGTGTGCGTGTGTGTGCGTGTGTGTGTGCGTGCGTGCGTGCGTGTGCATGTGTATGCGTGTGTGTGTGTGTGTGTGTGTGTGTGTGTGTGTGTGTGTGTGTGTGTGTGTGTGTGGAACACAGAACGGGCCTTATAACTCCGCCGTTTTTCGACCGAATCGCTTCCAATTTGCTATCAGCCCTAACGTCCTAACGTGGCGATAGCAACGGCAACCAAGGCAGTCGTGTCATTTGCACGGTTTGGCAAATGCGCGAAACGGGTATCCGCCGACCTCTCGGCGCCCGTATCTCCGGTATTTCTCGACCGATTGCCTTCAAATTTGGAAGGTAGATGACCGGGGACAGTGACTATCTGTGTGCCAAACTGGAAGCAAATCGATTTATAAACGCGCGCGATATGCGCCGCTTCACCTTTTCACAAACCGCGGCGAAACGAGACCCGACATTGACTCGAAATTTGGAACGTGCATGACCAGGGATAGTGACTATCTTGGTGCATAATTTCAACAGCATCCATTCATAAACGCGCGCGATAGTAGCCAATTTACATTTGCATGCACCCAAAACGGACGCTAATTTCAACAGTATACACAGAAACAACTGCCCGCCAGCAAGAAAACGGTTGGACAGCGGAGATTACTTTAGCGAGGATTACTTTAGCGACGTACAATATCGCGCTATGCTCCGCTATTGTCTTCCACCTTATTGACATTGAGTATGAGGTTAAACGCGTGCGCATGTGTGTATGGGGTGGGGGTGGGGAGTAGGGGGGCGGGGATGGGGATGGGGGTAGAGGGTGCGGGGGATGGTTGGGGGGTGTGTGTGTGTGTGCGGTGGGTGGTGTGTGTGTGTGCGGTAGGGGAGGTAGAACGGGATGAGAGAAGAAGATGGAAGGAGGGAGAGAGACAAAAGTAATAACATAATATTTCGCGGACCCCGCGAAACTGCTACTTAGCGTTACCAGTACTTGGCATTACAGGTACTAGTCGTTGCGCTAGTATTCATGAATCGGCCAATTAACTGAAAAGAAACACAGTATATCCCAGTACTGAAGGTTCGCCTCTACTCGCTTTTCACCGAGTGGTCGTTATTGTGATAGCATCGATTCGCCTCGACGACTTCCACAGTGCTGGTGCCTGGCGACTGTAGGCCCGCTGTACACTGCTGGTGACAGTAGGCCCGCTGTACACTGCTGGTGACTGTAGGCCCGCTGTACACTGCTGGTGACTGTAGGCCCGCTGTACACTGCTGGTGACTGTAGGCTCGCTGTACACTGCTGGTGACTGTAGGCCCGCTGTACACTGCTGGTGACTGTAGGCCCGCTGTACACTGCTGGTGACTGTAGGCCCGCTGCACACTGCTGGTGACTGTAGGCCCGCAGTATTTCCCTCTCTTTTATCTTCAGGGAGTAGTGAAGTTAAGAGAGGAACTGGACATTCTTCTACGAGTTTTTCATCCAGTTCACTCATAAAACAGTCTACATAGTCGCACGCATGTGCTGGCCCCATTGCAGTTCCTTTGATGGGTTTGGCAAAGGTAGTTTTGTCAGCGTTGTCAGTATATGAACATGCATTGTTCTCCAGAACAATCTGTAACGCTTCAACAACAGCTTGCCTACTAATGTCAACTGCTGTTCCATGTTTTCTCAGAAGTTTCTTCACAGCAGGGACGCCTAGAGCATTGTTGACACTCGGATATAGTGCTACCACGTCACAAGTTGTTAAGCTGGCTCCATCTTGTATCTCAGGTACTACGGCA
>CM065693.1:2208946-2211446 GCA_017654935.2 Phymorhynchus buccinoides
ACGACGAAGAAAGCTCCCGTGGCTTCACCGAAATACTCCGCGGAGTTGGCCATGCCATAGGCACCGGTTCGCCACAGAGAGTTGGCCCGCGCGTGATTGTAGGCCTCCTCTTTCTGCACACACAGTAGTCACTATCTGTGATGGAAAACAGACCTAAGTTGACTGGACCCTGGCGTGATTGTAGGCATCCTCTTTCTGCACACACAGTAGTCACTATCTGTGATGGAAAACAGACCTAAGTTGACTGGACCCTGGCGTGATTGTAGGCATCCTCTCTCTGCACACAAAGTAGTCACTATCTGTGATGGAAAACAGACCTAAGTTGACTGGACCCTGGCGTGATTGTAGGCATCCTCTCTCTGCACACACAGTAGTCACTATCTGTGATGGAAAAACAGACCTAAGTTGACTGGACCCTGGCGTGATTGTAGGCATCCTCTCTCTGCACACACAGTAGTCACTATCTGTGATGGAAAAACAGACCTAAGTTGACTGGACCCTGGCGTGATTGTAGGCCTCCTCTCTCTGCACACACAGTAGTCACTATCTGTGATGGAAAAACAGACCTAAGTTGACTGGACCCTGGCGTGATTGTAGGCCTCCTCTCTCTGCACACAAAGTAGTCACTATCTGTGATGGAAAAACAGACCTAAGTTGACTGGACCCTGGCGTGATTGTAGGCATCCTCTCTCTGCACACACAGTAGTCACTATCTGTGATGGAAAAACAGACCTAAGTTGACTGGACCCTGGCGTGATTGTAGGCATCCTCTTTCTGCACACAGTAGTCACTATCTGTGATGGAAAAACAGACCTAAGTTGATTGGACCCTGGCGTGATTGTAGGCCTCCTCTCTCTGCACACAAAGTAGTCACTATCTGTGATGGAAAAACAGACCTAAGTCGCTCAGAATGTCTTTGAAAAAAAGCCAAAAGTAGTCAACAACCCACTAAATACGTGTATTTAGGGCATATTTATGTGTATGTGTGTGTATTCTATCAGTATTCACAACATGAAAAACAATTTTGAATGATTTCTTTGTTTATTTTATTTATTTAAAGCAAATCAATAAAAATAAGAAAAAAGCGGCAAAAATCTATCTTCTATGTCCGATGTGTGGAAATAATCTAACTTGACAGAATATTAACCTTCCAATGGCTGTAGCATCACGACTAGACTAGGTGATGTAAAAAATCAAACCATTTTTGCTTATTCAATGTTCCATCTAAAAATAAAAATGTTGACTTTGACTTTGACTTGACTTGACACGTGACTGACCATCTGTTTCATGGTGGAGTCGAATCCGTAGCCGTCGATGGTGTGAGCGAACTCGTGCACCGCGATGTTGTCGTGCTTGCCGTAGGGATCCGAGTTGTAGCACATCACGTTCTCCTCCTCCACCACCGCCATGGACCCCCCCGCTCCCCCAACCTCCTCCCACTTCCGACCGTCGAACGTGCACGTGTGTGCGCACGAACCGTCGCAACGACCTGACAGTGCATCATTTGATGAAGTTCTACTAACGCTTAAGTGGGAAACTAAACGTTGTTACTTTCTACATTCAGTAAATCGGTTTAAGTGGGAAACTAAACGTTGTTACTATCAAAGTTAAGTAAATTGGTTTAAGTGGGAAACTAAACGTTGTTACTTTCTAAATTAAGTAAATCGGTTTAAGTGGGAAATTATTTTGGCTGTTAGTTGAACAGAACAGGTTGTGACTTAAGAATAGCATGCTCATTATTGTTATGCAATTAACTTTTCTTAGAATAAATATGTTTACAGACTTGACATTTTTTTAAAAGCAGTCAAACAAGCACTGACATTATTATTTTTTTCGAAAATGATAGTCGTAAAATATTGATATTACATCAGATTCGTGTAACGGGTGGGGTGGGGTGGGGGGGGGGGGGGGGGTAATGTGTGTGTGTGTGTGTGTTGAGGTGGTGGGGGGGGGGGGGGGCTAAAAAGATAGTGAACAAGACAAGTAGGATTTGATCAGTTTCATGTAGACAGTTGCATTTCACGAGAATCATGCCTCACAAATTTCAAATCGCATCGCATTGGGGTGGAGTTTTATGTAGTGTATCGGGCCCTTACCACACCAAAGGTGGCATTTCCTATTCTGATAATACAACATGTCAACAATCAGGATTAGAAAAGCACTAAACTAAAAGAAAGAGATGTTGATGGGCTGAATTCAGTGTGCAGACAGAACAACACTGAAGCCGAATACCCTCCACCACCACCTTTCCTTTGCTACCCTTACCCCCCCCCCCCCCCCACACACACACACATGTGATCAGCGCTCCTCCGTGTAACATAGTATACACACTTCGTATAACCTCAGACCTATTACAAGAGCACTTACACAATGCTGACCCACAGAAAGGACAGGTGAAAATGGCAGTATTCTCATTGTTCCAACAAATGTTTATGGTATGATTTTCTAAAGGACACTAGGCTTGCTTATTTTTAACGTGGTGAGAGAGAGACATAGACAG
>CM065693.1:2213946-2231446 GCA_017654935.2 Phymorhynchus buccinoides
AAGCCCGCGGGGTAGCTGCCTCTGTGGGATGGCAGGCTTCTCAGGAACTCTCGGTCTTCCTGGCTAGAAAACACACGCGCACACGCATGCATGCGCGCAAGCACGCACATAATTTATAATTCAGAAAAAAAAAGAAAATTAACTTGCATGGCATATTGTCTATTGTCAGAAAACTCAGCAGGACTTAGGTCTATTTTAGACGGCACGGTTCTTAGAAAAGTGTGATCCCCCTGACTGGAAAACACACTGCACAAATGCCTACGCACGTGCATACAAACAAACAGTCAATCAAACCCACAGTCTGGAGCCAACTGGATAGCTACCTCGGTGGGCCGGTGGTTTCTTAGCACTTCGCCGTCTTCCTGACTCTCAAACAAAGTGACAAAGTGGCAACACGTTCACTTCGTGCACAGTGAACCCGAGTTCGAACCTGGGTACAGGGGATTTTTCCTCTCATTCTGCACTAGGCCTTATGGTCTGAAAGTGAAGTCTTTCGGATGAGACAACCAACCGAGGTCCCGTGTGCCCATGCACTTAGCACACGTTAAACCCAGTGACAACGACAAATGTGTTATTTGGTCCACATTTAACACACACATACACCCCTTTCCTTCCCCTTCCTCATCATCACACAAAACTCACATGCAAATATATAAAAAAAATGGGTGGCTCGCCTCTAGCTGCGACGCGATCTCCAGGTGGGCGCAACCCGAATTTCACAGAGACGCCTCTCTGACTATAAAGTACCAAATACGCGTACACATGCACGCATACAGCAAAGCATGCATGTGCGCAAGTACACAAGCAAACAGCCCATAGTAAGTTTATAGCTAGTCATAATAAAATATATGACATCATAATTGTAAATGTATTATGCTGAAGGGACACACAAGCTGCTTTGAAACCCGCCAGCTGTCTTTATGAGAAGAAAGGGTTCTGGGCGTGTAGTCATCAGTGCGTCTTAGATAGACAACACGGGTAGTAGTCTGTGAATCAGGATAAACAGCCGTTCGTTTGGGGAGTTTAGTCTCATTTACATACTACGACCAGTGTTAACTGTACAAGACGCACTCAGGATTACACGCCCAGAACAATGTACGTTCTTAAAACATAAGTTAAGACACGCACGCATGCACACTTGTACGCAAATAATGCAAGCAGAGATAGTGTCTAGGTGTCTCCTTCAGAAGAGAGGAGTCTGAGAAAGTCAGCGCCATGTTGGATAATAAGCTGAACTTAGAGCAGAAGGAAGAAGACAGGAAAGAAGAAGGGGAACTGGAAGAAGAAAGACAAGAAAGAAAGTGATAAGGAAAGAAAGGAATAGCATACAGAACAAAACACTTTAGAGAAAGGAATAGCATACAGAAAAAACACTTTAGAAACAGGAATAGCATACAGCACAAAACACTTTAGAAACAGGAATAGCATACAGCACAAAACACTTTAGAAACAGGAATAGCATACAGAACAAAACACTTTAGAGACAGGAATAGCATACAGCAAAAACACTTTAGAAACAGGAATAGCATACAGCAAAAACACTTTAGAAACAGGAATAGCATACAGCACAAAACACTTTAGAAAAAGGAATAGCATACAGCAAAAACACTTTAGAGAAAGGAATAGCATACAGCAAAAAACACTTTAGAAACAGGAATAGCATACAGAAAAAACACTTTAGAAACAGGAATAGCATACAGCACAAAACACTTTAGAAACAGGAATAGCATACAGCACAAAACATTTTAGAAAAAGGAATAGCATACAGCAAAAAACACTTTAGAAACAGGAATAGCATACAGCACAAAACACTTTAGAAACAGGAATAGCATACAGAACAAAACACTTTAGAAACAGGAATAGCATACAGCACAAAACACTTTAGAAACAGGAATAGCATACAGCACAAAACACTTTAGAAACAGGAATAGCATACAGCACAAACCACTTTAGAAACAGGAATAGCATACAGCACAAAACACTTTAGAAACAGGAATAGCATACAGAACAAAACACTTTAGAAACAGGAATAGCATACAGCACAAAACACTTTAGAAACAGGAAAAGCATACAGCACAAAACACTTTAAAAAAAAGGAATAGCATACAGCAAAAAACACTTTAAAAAAAAGGAATAGCATACAGAAAAAAACCTTTGAAAGAAAGGAATAGCATACAGAAAAAAAACCTTTGAAAGAAAGGAATAGCATACAGAAAAAACACTTTAAAAAAAAGGAATAGCATACAGAAAAAACACTTTAAAAAAAAGGAATAGCATACAGAAAAAAAACTTAAAAAAAAAGGAATAGCATACAGCAAAAAAACTTTAAAAAAAAGGAATAGCATACAGAAAAAAACCCTTAGAAAGAAAGGAATAGCATACAGAAAAAACCCTTTGAAAGAAAGGAATAGCATACAGAAAAAACACTTTAAAAAAAAGGAATAGCATACAGCAAAAAACCTTTAAAAAAAAGGAATAGCATACAGAAAAAAACCTTTTAAAAAAAGGAATAGCATACAGAAAAAAAACCTTTGAAAGAAAGGAATAGCATACAGAAAAAACCCTTAGAAAGAAAGGAATAGCATACAGCAAAAACACTTTAGAAAAAGGAATAGCATACAGCAAAAAACACTTTAGAAAAAGGAATAGCATACAGCAAAAAACACTTTAGAAAAAGGAATAGCATACAGCAAAAACACTTTAGAAACAGGAATAGCATACAGCAAAAAACACTTTAGAAACAGGAATAGCATACAGCAAAAACACTTTAGAAACAGGAATAGCATACAGCAAAAAACACTTTAGAAACAGGAATAGCATACAGCACAAAACACTTTAGAAACAGGAATAGCATACAGCAAAAACACTTTAGAAACAGGAATAGCATACAGCAAAAAACACTTTAGAAAAAGGAATAGCATACAGCAAAAACACTTTAGAAAAAGGAATAGCATACAGCAAAAACACTTTAGAAACAGGAATAGCATACAGCAAAAAACACTTTAGAAACAGGAATAGCATACAGCAAAAAACACTTTAGAAAAAGGAATAGCATACAGCAAAAAACACTTTAGAAACAGGAATAGCATACAGCAAAAAACACTTTAGAGAAAGGAATAGCATACAGCAAAAACACTTTAGAAAAAGGAATAGCATACAGCAAAAACACTTTAGAAACAGGAATAGCATACAGCAAAAAACACTTTAGAGAAAGGAATAGCATACAGCAAAAAACACTTTAGAAACAGGAATAGCATACAGCAAAAAACACTTTAGAAACAGGAATAGCATACAGAAAAAAACACTTTAGAAACAGGAATAGCATACAGCAAAAAACACTTTAGAGAAAGGAATAGCATACAGAACAAAACACTTTAGAAACAGGAATAGCATACAGCACAAAACACTTTAGAAACAGGAATAGCATACAGCAAAAACACTTTAGAGACAGGAATAGCATACAGCAAAAACACTTTAGAAAAAGGAATAGCATACAGCAAAAACACTTTAGAAACAGGAATAGCATACAGCACAAAACACTTTAGAAACAGGAATAGCATACAGCAAAAAACACTTTAGAAACAGGAATAGCATACAGCAAAAAACACTTTAGAAACAGGAATAGCATACAGCAAAAACACTTTAGAAACAGGAATAGCATACAGCAAAAACACTTTAGAAACAGGAATAGCATACAGCACAAAACACTTTAGAAACAGGAATAGCATACAGAACAAAACACTTTAGAAAAAGGAATAGCATACAGCAAAAACACTTTAGAAACAGGAATAGCATACAGCACAAAACACTTTAGAAACAGGAATAGCATACAGCAAAAACACTTTAGAAACAGGAATAGCATACAGCAAAAAACACTTTAGAGAAAGGAATAGCATACAGCAAAAACACTTTAGAAACAGGAATAGCATACAGCAAAAACACTTTAGAAACAGGAATAGCATACAGCAAAAACACTTTAGAGACAGGAATAGCATACAGCAAAAACACTTTAGAAACAGGAATAGCATACAGAACAAAACACTTTAGAGACAGGAATAGCATACAGCAAAAAACACTTTAGAAACAGGAATAGCATACAGCAAAAAACACTTTAGAAACAGGAATAGCATACAGCAAAAAACACTTTAGAGAAAGGAATAGCATACAGCAAAAAACACTTTAGAAACAGGAATAGCATACAGCAAAAACACTTTAGAAAAAGGAATAGCATACAGCAAAAACACTTTAGAAACAGGAATAGCATACAGAAAAAAAAACTTTAAAAAAAAGGAATAACATACAGCACAAAACACTTTAGAAACAGGAATAGCATACAGCAAAAAAACACTTTAGAAACAGGAATAGCATACAGCAAAAAACACTTTAGAAACAGGAATAGCATACAGCAACAAAACACTTTAGAAACAGGAATAGCATACAGAAAAAAACACTTTAGAAACAGGAATAGCATACAGAAAAAAACACTTTAGAAACAGGAATAGCATACAGCACAAAACACTTTAGAAACAGGAATAGCATACAGCAAAAACACTTTAGAAACAGGAATAGCATACAGCAAAAAACACTTTAGAAACAGGAATAGCATACAGCAAAAAAACACTTTAGAAACAGGAATAGCATACAGAAAAAAACACTTTAGAAACAGGAATAGCATACAGAAAAAAACACTTTAGAGAAAGGAATAGCATACAGCACAAAACACTTTAGAAACAGGAATAGCATACAGCACAAAACACTTTAGAAAAAGGAATAGCATACAGCAAAAAACACTTTAGAAAAAGGAATAGCATACAGCAAAAAACACTTTAGAAACAGGAATAGCATACAGCAAAAAACACTTTAGAAACAGGAATAGCATACAGCAAAAAACACTTTAGAAACAGGAATAGCATACAGCAAAAAACACTTTAGAAAAAGGAATAGCATACAGCAAAAAACACTTTAGAAACAGGAATAGCATACAGCAAAAAACACTTTAGAGAAAGGAATAGCATACAGCAAAAACACTTTAGAAAAAGGAATAGCATACAGCAAAAACACTTTAGAAACAGGAATAGCATACAGCAAAAAACACTTTAGAGAAAGGAATAGCATACAGCAAAAAACACTTTAGAAACAGGAATAGCATACAGCAAAAAACACTTTAGAAACAGGAATAGCATACAGCAAAAACACTTTAGAAACAGGAATAGCATACAGCAAAAACACTTTAGAGAAAGGAATAGCATACAGAACAAAACACTTTAGAAACAGGAATAGCATACAGCACAAAACACTTTAGAAACAGGAATAGCATACAGCAAAAACACTTTAGAGACAGGAATAGCATACAGCAAAAACACTTTAGAGAAAGGAATAGCATACAGCAAAAAACACTTTAGAAACAGGAATAGCATACAGCAAAAAACACTTTAGAAACAGGAATAGCATACAGCAAAAACACTTTAGAAACAGGAATAGCATACAGCAAAAACACTTTAGAAACAGGAATAGCATACAGCAAAAACACTTTAGAAACAGGAATAGCATACAGCAAAAAACACTTTAGAAACAGGAATAGCATACAGCACAAAACACTTTAGAAACATGAATAGCATACAGAACAAAACACTTTAGAAAAAGGAATAGCATACAGCAAAAAACACTTTAGAAACAGGAATAGCATACAGCAAAAACACTTTAGAAAAAGGAATAGCATACAGCAAAAACACTTTAGAAACAGGAATAGCATACAGCAAAAAACACTTTAGAGAAAGGAATAGCATACAGCAAAAAACACTTTAGAAACAGGAATAGCATACAGCAAAAAACACTTTAGAAACAGGAATAGCATACAGCAAAAAACACTTTAGAGACAGGAATAGCATACAGCAAAAAACACTTTAGAAACAGGAATAGCATACAGAACAAAACACTTTAGAGACAGGAATAGCATACAGCAAAAACACTTTAGAAACAGGAATAGCATACAGCAAAAACACTTTAGAAACAGGAATAGCATACAGCAAAAAACACTTTAGAGAAAGGAATAGCATACAGCAAAAAACACTTTAGAAACAGGAATAGCATACAGCAAAAACACTTTAGAAAAAGGAATAGCATACAGCAAAAACACTTTAGAAACAGGAATAGCATACAGAAAAAAAAACTTTAAAAAAAAGGAATAACATACAGCACAAAACACTTTAGAAACAGGAATAGCATACAGCAAAAAACACTTTAGAAACAGGAATAGCATACAGCAAAAAACACTTTAGAAACAGGAATAGCATACAGCAAAAAACACTTTAGAAACAGGAATAGCATACAGAAAAAAACACTTTAGAAACAGGAATAGCATACAGAAAAAAACACTTTAGAAACAGGAATAGCATACAGCACAAAACACTTTAGAGACAGGAATAGCATACAGCAAAAACACTTTAGAAACAGGAATAGCATACAGCACAAAACACTTTAGAAACAGGAATAGCATACAGCAAAAAACACTTTAGAAACAGGAATAGCATACAGAAAAAAACACTTTAGAAACAGGAATAGCATACAGAAAAAAACACTTTAGAAAAAGGAATAGCATACAGCACAAAACACTTTAGAAACAGGAATAGCATACAGCACAAAACACTTTAGAAAAAGGAATAGCATACAGCAAAAAACACTTTAGAAACAGGAATAGCATACAGCAAAAAACACTTTAGAAACAGGAATAGCATACAGCACAAAACACTTTAGAAAAAGGAATAGCATACAGCAAAAACACTTTAGAAACAGGAATAGCATACAGCAAAAAACACTTTAGAAAAAGGAATAGCATACAGCAAAAAACACTTTAGAGAAAGGAATAGCATACAGCAAAAACACTTTAGAAACAGGAATAGCATACAGCAAAAAAACTTTAGAAACAGGAATAGCATACAGCAAAAAACACTTTAGAAACAGGAATAGCATACAGCAAAAAACACTTTAGAAACAGGAATAGCATACAGCAAAAAACACTTTAGAGAAAGGAATAGCATACAGCAAAAACACTTTAGAAACAGGAATAGCATACAGCAAAAAACACTTTAGAAACAGGAATAGCATACAGCAAAAAACACTTTAGAAACAGGAATAGCATACAGCAAAAAACACTTTAGAAACAGGAATAGCATACAGCAAAAACACTTTAGAAACAGGAATAGCATACAGCAAAAACACTTTAGAAACAGGAATAGCATACAGCAAAAAACACTTTAGAAACAGGAATAGCATACAGCAAAAAACACTTTAGAAACAGGAATAGCATACAGAACAAAACACTTTAGAGAAAGGAATAGCATACAGCAAAAAACACTTTAGAGACAGGAATAGCATACAGTAAAAACACTTTAGAAACAGGAATAGCATACAGCAAAAAACACTTTAGAAACAGGAATAGCATACAGCAAAAAACACTTTAGAAACAGGAATAGCATACAGCAAAAAACACTTTAGAAACAGGAATAGCATACAGAACAAAACACTTTAGAGAAAGGAATAGCATACAGCAAAAACACTTTAGAGACAGGAATAGCATACAGAAAAAACACTTTAGAAACAGGAATAGCATACAGAACAAAACACTTTAGAAACAGGAATAGCATACAGCAAAAAACACTTTAGAGAAAGGAATAGCATACAGCAAAAAACACTTTAGAAACAGGAATAGCATACAGCAAAAACACTTTAGAGAAAGGAATAGCATACAGCAAAAAACACTTTAGAAACAGGAATAGCATACAGCAAAAACACTTTAGAGAAAGGAATAGCATACAGCAAAAAACACTTTAGAAACAGGAATAGCATACAGCAAAAAACACTTTAGAAACAGGAATAGCATACAGAACAAAACACTTTAGAAAAAGGAATAGCATACAGCAAAAAACACTTTAGAAACAGGAATAGCATACAGCAAAAAACACTTTAGAAACAGGAATAGCATACAGCAAAAAACACTTTAGAAACAGGAATAGCATACAGCAAAAACACTTTAGAGAAAGGAATAGCATACAGCAAAAACACTTTAGAAACAGGAATAGCATACAGCAAAAACACTTTAGAGACAGGAATAGCATACAGCAAAAACACTTTAGAAACAGGAATAGCATACAGAACAAAACACTTTAGAGACAGGAATAGCATACAGCAAAAAACACTTTAGAAACAGGAATAGCATACAGCAAAAACACTTTAGAAACAGGAATAGCATACAGCAAAAAACACTTTAGAGAAAGGAATAGCATACAGCAAAAAACACTTTAGAAACAGGAATAGCATACAGCAAAAACACTTTAGAAACAGGAATAGCATACAGAAAAAAAAACTTTAAAAAAAAGGAATAACATACAGCACAAAACACTTTAGAAACAGGAATAGCATACAGCACAAAACACTTTAGAAACAGGAATAGCATACAGCACAAAACACTTTAGAAACAGGAATAGCATACAGAAAAAACACTTTAGAAACAGGAATAGCATACAGAAAAAAACACTTTAGAAACAGGAATAGCATACAGCACAAAACACTTTAGAGACAGGAATAGCATACAGCAAAAACACTTTAGAAACAGGAATAGCATACAGCACAAAACACTTTAGAAACAGGAATAGCATACAGCAAAAAACACTTTAGAAACAGGAATAGCATACAGCACAAAACACTTTAGAAACAGGAATAGCATACAGCAAAAAACACTTTAGAAACAGGAATAGCATACAGCAAAAAACACTTTAGAAACAGGAATAGCATACAGAAAAAAACACTTTAGAAACAGGAATAGCATACAGAAAAAAACACTTTAGAGAAAGGAATAGCATACAGCACAAAACACTTTAGAAACAGGAATAGCATACAGCACAAAACACTTTAGAAAAAGGAATAGCATACAGCAAAAAACACTTTAGAAACAGGAATAGCATACAGCACAAAACACTTTAGAAACAGGAATAGCATACAGCACAAAACACTTTAGAAAAAGGAATAGCATACAGCAAAAACACTTTAGAAACAGGAATAGCATACAGCAAAAAAACTTTAGAAACAGGAATAGCATACAGAAAAAAACACTTTAGAGAAAGGAATAGCATACAGCAAAAACACTTTAGAAACAGGAATAGCATACAGCAAAAAACACTTTAGAAACAGGAATAGCATACAGCAAAAAACACTTTAGAAACAGGAATAGCATACAGCAAAAAACACTTTAGAAACAGGAATAGCATACAGCAAAAACACTTTAGAGAAAGGAATAGCATACAGCAAAAAACACTTTAGAAACAGGAATAGCATACAGCAAAAAACACTCACTTTAGAAACAGGAATAGCATACAGCAAAAAACACTTTAGAAACAGGAATAGCATACAGCAAAAAACACTTTAGAAACAGGAATAGCATACAGCAAAAACACTTTAGAAACAGGAATAGCATACAGCAAAAACACTTTAGAAACAGGAATAGCATACAGCAAAAACACTTTAGAAACAGGAATAGCATACAGCAAAAACACTTTAGAGAAAGGAATAGCATACAGAACAAAACACTTTAGAGACAGGAATAGCATACAGCAAAAAACACTTTAGAAACAGGAATAGCATACAGCAAAAAACACTTTAGAGAAAGGAATAGCATACAGCAAAAAACACTTTAGAGACAGGAATAGCATACAGTAAAAACACTTTAGAAACAGGAATAGCATACAGAACAAAACACTTTAGAAACAGGAATAGCATACAGCAAAAAACACTTTAGAGAAAGGAATAGCATACAGCAAAAACACATTTAGAAACAGGAATAGCATACAGCAAAAAACACTTTAGAGAAAGGAATAGCATACAGCAAAAAACACTTTAGAAACAGGAATAGCATACAGCAAAAAACACTTTAGAAACAGGAATAGCATACAGAACAAAACACTTTAGAAACAGGAATAGCATACAGCAAAAACACTTTAGAGAAAGGAATAGCATACAGCAAAAACACTTTAGAAACAGGAATAGCATACAGCAAAAAACACTTTAGAGAAAGGAATAGCATACAGCAAAAACACTTTAGAAACAGGAATAGCATACAGCAAAAAACACTTTAGAGAAAGGAATAGCATACAGCAAAAAACACTTTAGAAACAGGAATAGCATACAGCACAAAACACTTTAGAAACAGGAATAGCATACAGCACAAAACACTTTAGAAACAGGAATAGCATACAGAAAAAAACACTTTAGAGAAAGGAATAGCATACAGCAAAAACACTTTAGAGACAGGAATAGCATACAGTAAAAACACTTTAGAAACAGGAATAGCATACAGAACAAAACACTTTAGAAACAGGAATAGCATACAGCAAAAACACTTTAGAGAAAGGAATAGCATACAGCAAAAACACTTTAGAAACAGGAATAGCATACAGCAAAAACACTTTAGAGAAAGGAATAGCATACAGCAAAAAACACTTTAGAAACAGGAATAGCATACAGCAAAAACACTTTAGAAAAAGGAATAGCATACAGCAAAAACACTTTAGAAACAGGAATAGCATACAGCAAAAAACACTTTAGAAACAGGAATAGCATACAGAACAAAACACTTTAGAGAAAGGAATAGCATACAGCAAAAAACACTTTAGAAACAGGAATAGCATACAGCAAAAAACACTTTAGAAACAGGAATAGCATACAGCAAAAACACTTTAGAAACAGGAATAGCATACAGAACAAAACACTTTAGAGAAAGGAATAGCATACAGCAAAAACACTTTAGAAACAGGAATAGCATACAGCAAAAACACTTTAGAGAAAGGAATAGCATACAGCAAAAACACTTTAGAAACAGGAATAGCATACAGCAAAAACACTTTAGAGACAGGAATAGCATACAGAACAAAACACTTTAGAAACAGGAATAGCATACAGGCCTAAAACAGAAAGAAAACAAACAAACCAAAACCCAAACGTAGGCCTACTGATAACATTTACGGTCATGTGTTCAAAAATTGTCACTGTGCACATTTCATCCGCAATCCGCAAGTTCCGTACGGAAACCCCACTCGCTTATGTACGAAATAAGCGGATGAGTTTCCGCGTGCGCTTATTTCTGGTGTGAAGTGAATGGGGTGAAAGTGAACGGAACCTGCGGATTGCGGATCTAATGTGTACATAGCCTGGCAGTAAACAACTAGGCTTACATAAATACACTACGCCATGACATTACATAATGTGACAAGACATGCCATGCCATGTCATTGGCACTCACCTAATGGGCACATATGACCGATTCCCATACAGTGGGTGACTCAGTGCAATTCCTGCGAACACGCACACAAAAACGTGAGGCGGTTTTGTTGTAAAGTTGTTTTTTGTGTTTTTAAATCAAAGATGATCATTATGAAAAGGGTTGAATAATCAAAGCAAGAATGTGCGTGCACGCTTGCGTGCCCGTGTCTGTGTGCGGTGTGTGTGTGTGTGTGTGTGTGTGTGTGTGTGTGTGTGTGTGTGTGTGTGTGTGTGTGTGTGTGTGTGTGTGTGTGTGTGTGTGTGTGTGTGTGTGTGTGTGTGTGTGTGTGTGTGTGTGTGTGTGTGTGTGTGTGTGTGTGTGTGTGTGTGTGTGTGTGTGTGTGTGTGTGTGTGTGTGTGTGCTCGAAAATCACGTGATGCACATGAACAGAAAGTTGGATAATAAAAGCTTAAGTGAATTTATGTTCACTGATGATTGCTCTCTCCGGTCATGTAATATTTATTGGTTACAATTACATCATCTCTTAGTAAGTAATCAAGGTAATACAATAATATCCTTAGCAAATGGTGAGTAGTGTACTTACCCCAAAGGGACATTAGAAAGAAAGTAGTTTTAGGCAGCATTTTGCAGGAGCGGCGTCAAACCATTCTGAATCTAAAGCCCCTTGGCTTCTGGTTTTATACTCTCTCTCTCTCTCTCTCTCTCTCTCTCTCTCTCTCTCTCTCTCTCTCTCTCTCTCTCTCTCTCTCTCTCTCTCTCTCTCTCTCTCTCTCTCTCTCTCTCTCTCTCTCTCTCTCTCTCTCTCTCTCTCTCTGTCTCTCTCTCTGTGTGTCTCTCTCTCTCTACCTCTCTCTGTCTCTCTCTCTCTCTCCCTCTCTCTGTCTCTCTCTCTCTCTGGTTTTATACTCAATCTCAGTCTCTCTCTCTCCGCTCACACTCACTTATTTATGTCTCTTTCTGTATGTCTCTATCCATGTCTATCAGATGTCTTTTTGTCTATCTCTATTTATCTATCTGTAAATCTATCTCTGTCTTTGTCTGCCTGTTTGTCTCTGTCTCTGTATCTCTCTGTCTGTTTCTCTCTCTCTCTCTCTCTCTCTCTCTCTCTCTCTCTCTCTCTCTCTCTCTCTCTCTCTCTCTCTTATCTTTTGAGTTACATATAATGTTCTGAATGCTCTTCCTGTAGGTCGGACTATCTCCTTGATTAGGTGGACGTTTGGAGTCCGTTTGAGGGTTCAGGGTTAGGGGCGTAATAGGCCTATATAGCCTATACGAGCGAGCGCGCGTGTGTGTTTGAGTGTATGTGTGTGCGCGTGTATGTTTATGTGTGAGTGCACGCGCACGCGCATCTTGAGGGGGGTTAGTGAGTATGGTTGTGGTGCATTCTTGAAGGGGGTTAGTGAGTATGGTTGGGGTGCATTCTTGAAGGGGGTTAGTGAGCATGGTTGTGGTGCATTCTTGAAGGGGGTTAGTGAGTATGGTTGGGGTGCATTCTTGAAGGGGGTTAGTGAGTATGGTTGGAGTGCATTCTTGAAGGGGGTTAGTGAGTATGGTTGGAGTGCATTCTTGAAGGGGGTTAGTGAGTATGGTTGTGGTGCATTCTTGAAGGGGGTTAGTGAGTATGGTTGGAGTGCATTCTTGAAGGGGGTTAGTGAGTATGGTTGGAGTGCATTCTTGAAGGGGGTTAGTGAGTATGGTTGGAGTGCATTCTTGAAGGGGGTTAGTGAGTATGGTTGGAGTGCATTCTTGAAGGGGGTTAGTGAGTATGGTTGGAGTGCATTCTTGAAGGGGGTTAGTGAGTATGGTTGGAGTGCATTCTTGAAGGGGGTTAGTTAGTATGGTTGGGGTGCATTCTTGAAGGGGGTTAGTTAGTATGGTTGGAGTGCATTCTTGAAGGGGGTTAGTGAGTATGGTTGGAGTGCATTCTTGAAGGGGGTTAGTGAGTATGGTTGGAGTGCATTCTTGAAGGGGGTTAGTGAGTATGGTTGGAGTGCATTCTTGAAGGGGGTTAGTGAGTATGGTTGGAGTGCATTCTTGAAGGGGGTTAGTGAGTATGGTTGGGGTGCATTCTTGAAGGGGGTTGTGAGTATGGGTTAGTGAGTATGGTTGGGGTGCATTCTTGAAGGGGGTTAGTGAGTATGGTTGGAGTGCATTCTTGAAGGGGGTTAGTGAGTATGGTTGGAGTGCATTCTTGAAGGGGGTTAGTGAGTATGGTTGGGGTGCATTCTTGAAGGGGGTTAGTGAGTATGGTTGGGGTGCATTCTTGAAGGGGGTTAGTGAGTATGGTTGGAGTGCATTCTTGAAGGGGGTTAGTGAGTATGGTTGTGGTGCATTCTTGAAGGGGGTTAGTGAGTATGGTTGGGGTGCATTCTTGAAGGGGGTTAGTGAGTATGGTTGGGGTGCATTCTTGAAGGGGGTTAGTGAGTATGGTTGGGGTGCATTCTTGAAGGGGGTTAGTGAGTATGGTTGGAGTGCATTCTTGAAGGGGGTTAGTGAGTATGGTTGGGGTGCATTCTTGAAGGGGGTTAGTGAGTATGGTTGGAGTGCATTCTTGAAGGGGGTTAGTGAGTATGGTTGGAGTGCATTCTTGAAGGGGGTTAGTGAGTATGGTTGGAGTGCATTCTTGAAGGGGGTTAGTGAGTATGGTTGGAGTGCATTCTTGAAGGGGGTTAGTGTGTATGGTTGGGGTGCATTCTTGAGGGGGGTTAGTGAGTATGGTTGTGGTGCATTCTTGAAGGGGGTTAGTGAGTATGGTTGGGGTGCATTCTTGAAGGGGGTTAGTGCATGTTGGGGGTGGTTGTGGGTGCATTCTTGAAGGGGGTTAGTGAGTATGGTTGGAGTGCATTCTTGAAGGGGGTTAGTGAGTATGGTTGGGGTGCATTCTTGAAGGGGGTTAGTGAGTATGGTTGGAGTGCATTCTTGAAGGGGGTTAGTGAGTGGTTGGGGTGCATTCTTGAAGGGGGTTAGTGAGTATGGTTGGAGTGCATTCTTGAAGGGGGTTAGTGAGTATGGTTGGAGTGCATTCTTGAAGGGGGTTAGTGAGTATGGTTGGAGTGCATTCTTGAAGGGGGTTAGTGAGTATGGTTGGAGTGCATTCTTGAAGGGGGTTAGTGAGTATGGTTGGAGTGCATTCTTGAAGGGGGTTAGTGAGTATGGTTGGAGTGCATTCTTGAAGGGGGTTAGTGAGTATGGTTGGAGTGCATTCTTGAAGGGGGTTAGTGTGTATGGTTGGGGTGCATTCTTGAAGGGGGTTAGTTAGTGAGTATGGTTGTGAGTGCATTCTTGAAGGGGGTTAGTGAGTATGGTTGGAGTGCATTCTTGAAGGGGGTTAGTGAGTATGGTTGGGGTGCATTCTTGAAGGGGGTTAGTGAGTATGGTTGGAGTGCATTCTTGAAGGGGGTTAGTGAGTATGGTTGGAGTGCATTCTTGAAGGGGGTTAGTGAGTATGGTTGGAGTGCATTCTTGAAGGGGGTTAGTGAGTATGGTTGGGGTGCATTCTTGAAGGGGGTTAGTGAGTATGGTTGGAGTGCATTCTTGAAGGGGGTTAGTGAGTATGGTTGGGGTGCATTCTTGAAGGGGGTTAGTGAGGTTGGATGGTTGTGAGTGGTTGGGGGTGCATTCTTGAAGGGGGTTAGTGAGTAGTATGGTTGGAGTGCATTCTTGAAGGGGGTTAGTGAGTATGGTTGGAGTGCATTCTTGAAGGGGGTTAGTGAGTATGGTTGGAGTGCATTCTTGAAGGGGGTTAGTGAGTATGGTTGGGGTGCATTCTTGAAGGGGGTTAGTGAGTATGGTTGGAGTGCATTCTTGAAGGGGGTTAGTGAGTATGGTTGGAGTGCATTCTTGAAGGGGGTTAGTGAGTATGGTTGGAGTGCATTCTTGAAGGGGGTTAGTGAGTATGGTTGGAGTGCATTCTTGAAGGGGGTTAGTGAGTATGGTTGGAGTGCATTCTTGAAGGGGGTTAGTGAGTATGGTTGGAGTGCATTCTTGAAGGGGGTTAGTGAGTATGGTTGGAGTGCATTCTTGAAGGGGGTTAGTGAGTATGGTTGGAGTGCATTCTTGAAGGGGGTTAGTGAGTATGGTTGGAGTGCATTCTTGAAGGGGGTTAGTGAGTATGGTTGGAGTGCATTCTTGAAGGGGGTTAGTTAGTATGGTTGGAGTGCATTCTTGAAGGGGCTTAGTGAGCATGGTTGGGGGTGCATTCTTGAAGGGGGTTAGTGAGTATGGTTGGAGTGCATTCTTGAAGGGGGTTAGTGTGTATGGTTGGGGTGCATACTTGAGGGGGGTTAGTGAGTATGGTTGTGGTGCATTCTTGAAGGGGGTTAGTGAGTATGGTTGGGGTGCATTCTTGAAGGGGGTTAGTGAGTATGGTTGGAGTGCATTCTTGAAGGGGGTTAGTGAGTATGGTTGGGGTGCATTCTTGAAGGGGGTTAGTGAGTATGGTTGGGGTGCATTCTTGAAGGGGGTTAGTGAGTATGGTTGGGGTGCATTCTTGAAGGGGGTTAGTGAGTATGGTTGGAGTGCATTCTTGAAGGGGGTTAGTGAGTATGGTTGGAGTGCATTCTTGAAGGGGGTTAGTGAGTATGGTTGGAGTGCATTCTTGAAGGGGGTTAGTGAGCATGGTTGGGGGTGCATTCTTGAAGGGGGTTAGTGAGTATGGTTGTGAGTGCATTCTTGAAGGGGGTTAGTGAGTATGGTTGGGGTGCATTCTTGAAGGGGGTTAGTGAGTATGGTTGGAGTGCATTCTTGAAGGGGGTTAGTGAGTATGGTTGGGGTGCATTCTTGAAGGGGGTTAGTGAGTATGGTTGGAGTGCATTCTTGAAGGGGGTTAGTGAGTATGGTTGGGGTGCATTCTTGAAGGGGGTTAGTGAGTATGGTTGGGGTGCATTCTTGAAGGGGGTTAGTGAGTATGGTTGGAGTGCATTCTTGAAGGGGGTTAGTGAGTATGGTTGGGGTGCATTCTTGAAGGGGGTTAGTGAGTATGGTTGGGGTGCATTCTTGAAGGGGGTTAGTGAGTATGGTTGGGGTGCATTCTTGAAGGGGGTTAGTGAGTATGGTTGGAGTGCATTCTTGAAGGGGGTTAGTGAGTATGGTTGGGGTGCATTCTTGAAGGGGGTTAGTGAGTATGGTTGGGGTGCATTCTTGAAGGGGGTTAGTGAGTATGGTTGGAGTGCATTCTTGAAGGGGGTTAGTGAGTATGGTTGTGGGTGCATTCTTGAAGGGGGTTAGTGAGTATGGTTGGAGTGCATTCTTGAAGGGGGTTAGTGAGTATGGTTGGAGTGCATTCTTGAAGGGGGTTAGTGAGTATGGTTGGGGTGCATTCTTGAAGGGGGTTAGTGAGTATGGTTGGAGTGCATTCTTGAAGGGGGTTAGTGTGTATGGTTGGGGTGCATACTTGAGGGGGGTTAGTGAGTATGGTTGGAGTGCATTCTTGAAGGGGGTTAGTGAGTATGGTTGGAGTGCATTCTTGAAGGGGGTTAGTGAGTATGGTTGGAGTGCATTCTTGAAGGGGGTTAGTGAGTATGGTTGGAGTGCATTCTTGAAGGGGGTTAGTGAGTATGGTTGGAGTGCATTCTTGAAGGGGGTTAGTGAGTATGGTTGTGAGTGCATTCTTGAAGGGGGTTAGTGAGTATGGTTGGAGTGCATTCTTGAAGGGGGTTAGTGAGTATGGTTGGAGTGCATTCTTGAAGGGGGTTAGTGAGTATGGTTGGAGTGCATTCTTGAAGGGGGTTAGTGAGTATGGTTGGAGTGCATTCTTGAAGGGGGTTAGTGAGTATGGTTGGAGTGCATTCTTGAAGGGGGTTAGTGAGTATGGTTGGAGTGCATTCTTGAAGGGGGTTAGTGAGTATGGTTGGAGTGCATTCTTGAAGGGGGTTAGTGAGTATGGTTGGAGTGCATTCTTGAAGGGGGTTAGTGAGTATGGTTGGAGTGCATTCTTGAAGGGGGTTAGTGAGTATGGTTGGAGTGCATTCTTGAAGGGGGTTAGTGAGTATGGTTGGGGGTGCATTCTTGAAGGGGGTTAGTGAGTATGGTTGGAGTGCATTCTTGAAGGGGGTTAGTGTGTATGGTTGGGGTGCATTCTTGAGGGGGGTTAGTGAGTATGGTTGTGGTGCATTCTTGAAGGGGGTTAGTGAGTATGGTTGGGGTGCATTCTTGAAGGGGGTTAGTGAGTATGGTTGGAGTGCATTCTTGAAGGGGGTTAGTGAGTATGGTTGGAGTGCATTCTTGAAG
>CM065693.1:2233946-2244925 GCA_017654935.2 Phymorhynchus buccinoides
CAGAATTGAACTATTATAAAATAAAAATGCAAACATTCTATCAACAAAAACCCAACAGCAATCATAGAAACGAGCCAAATGGACTTAACATTAAAGTTTGTACAAAATTCAAAAGAGATACGGCATCTTGGAATATACATTTGGATTCATCTTTTCTGAATTCTGAAAGGGCCGATTCAAAATAAGGGCAATAATATAGAATGTGTGTTGTTGTACAATTATCAATAGCACCGCATACACATTGAAGATTTTTTGTGAATTTAGTTTTAAAAGCATTTAGCTTAAGTCTATAAAGTAGTGAAACAAACTTTTTAAGGCGTCTTGGATGTTTGTTTACATTTCTATTAAGAAATACATAATTTACTAAGGAATCTCTTTTCTGAGACTTCCATGATCGGGAGTTTAAACAACACTTTATGGAAGATTCAGGTTTATGTATTTTGTGAAGCATAGATTCTTTGTAGATTTTATCAAAATGTTCAAAAGAAGCTCTTTGTAAGAGAGAATAACCTTCTTGCAAACTCCAGGGAATGTGAATATCCGTAGAATTAGCAGATTTGTTTGCCCCTGCCCGAGCAGTACGATCAGCCCATTCATTTCCAGAAATCGAACAATGAGATGGGATCCAACAAAAATCAACTGTGATGCCTCTTAATATAAAAATATGGATAAGTATTCTAATTTCTGTAATGATTTCAGCCCTGGTTTTTGGACTTGTTGATTCTAAAGCTTGAAGAACAGATTTAGAATCTACACAAAAAAGAACACCGTAGAAGTTAAATGGAACATCTATAACATACTGAATAGCCATTAAAATTGCTACTAATTCAGCTGTGAAAATGGAGAAGTCTTTACCAAGATAAAAAGATTTTTCGATTTTTAAAGTGGGAATGACAAATCCACAGCCTGCATTATTGTCTAGTAAAGAACCGTCAGTAAAAATTTTGAAATGATTGGGATAACAATTGTTGATATGAGATTTAGCCTCACAGGCAAGAATGTTAATGTTATCATTTTTAGATATAGTTGTGTAGTTATAATCAAATTTTGCCTTGCAAAGCTCCCAGTTTGGAATGGGACTTACTGGAAAACGCACAGCCAAGTTCTTTTGATTTACACCTGATTTTGTCAACAGTTTAGAAGAAAATGTTAATATAGTTTTATTAGAACGAATGCGTCTAGCACGTTTAGGAAAATGGATGTCAGACCTTATTCCGAGTTCCGTTTGATTTGAATTTTGAACTGTAGAGCATCTTAAAATGTATTTAGCACACGCTAATTTGCGATGATCTTCAAGAGGTAAAACACCTGCTTCATGGTAAGTTCCTAAGATCGAACCATGAAAGGGAACACCAAGGGCTAATCTAAATGCCTTACAATCTATGCTTTGAAGTTTTTTCAGTAAGTATTTGGGGGCATTAAAAAAGACCTCTTGTGCATAGAAGAAGTGTGTGTGTGTGTGTGTGTGTGTGTGTGTGTGTGTGTGTGTGTGTGTGTGTGTGTGTGCGTGCGTGCGTGCGTGCGTGCGTGCGTGCGTGCGTGTATATGTATGTATGTGTAGCCTATGTGTGTGTGTGTGTGTGTATGCGAGTGTGTGTGTGTGTGCGTGCGTGCGTGTGCGTGCGTGTGCGTGTGCGTGTGCGCGTGTGTGTAAGTATGTGTGCGTGGGGGTGGGGGTGGGCGTGAAAGTGTACCCCTCGAGTAATCTGCAGTAATGACCGTAGGACATGTACCGTCCACTATGATAAGGAGTGTTAGTGCGCATGCGGAGTGTTAGTGCGCATGCGCTGTGGTGAAGACGTTCGTGTTCCAAGCTCCGACTTTTATTGAGGAAATTTCGATTTTATTGTGACAGTTTTAGCTCAAAATTTTATCTCCTTGTAGAATTTTAATCCTTGCATCATATTTGATGAGCGTACACCGAGAAAAGTAATTTTCTCGGCGCTAGGTTGCACTGGAAAGGAGGCCGTGTTCGACTTTGTGAACTCACCAGCCATTTTGCATGAGCGGCACTTTCAGTTTCACTTTGACCCGTGCACATCTATTTTTTATTTAGTCTTTTAATTTACTAACAACTTTACTTGTACTCATCGGACGAAGGTAAGTAAGTGATTACTTTTCTATCTGAAAATGACGCGAGGCAAAGACAGGAAAAGTTCTCAGAAAGAGGGGGGAGCTAGCCAGAGTATGGAAAAAATGAAAAAGTTCCAGTGTCAGCTATGCGAAAGTGCAGTAGCAGACGGGGACGAAGGGGTTCAGTGCCAGCACTGTGACAACTGGTATCACAAGAATTGTGAAAAAATCAGTGACAAGGAGTACGCAGTTCTTGGCCAGGGGAGGGTAAATATCCAGTGGGTCTGTACATCATGCTGTAAGGCAGAAAAAGGAAAGACAGACAAACTAGAGACAAAGATTGACCAGCTGACTGCTCTCATCCGTACAATGACTGACAGACTCCTACAAATAGAGCTAGGCCAACACAGTTCAGGGGAGGCTCTTGACAAAAAGATAGAGAAGGCAGTGGAAGACAAACTAGCCGAGGCTCTGGATGAAAGAAGGGAGAGAGAAAAAAGAAAAGAAAACCTGATTATAGTGAACGTGCCAGAGAGCACTAAACCCACAGCGGATGAAAAGAAAAAAGATGACATAGACACGGCTAAAAACCTGTTCACCAGGGTCTGCCCGGATCTAGCTGATCTGGAAATATCAGAGCCTGTGAGGCTCGGCAGACCAGGGGGCAACAGACCTCGAATGTTGAGAGTGAAAGTCAGCTCAGAGGAAGCAAAAACAAGGATTGCTAGGAACGCATACCAACTAAACAAGGGAGTGGCTGAAGCAAAAGACAGAGTCTTTATCAACCCAGACTACACTCCTCTGGAGAGAGAAAAACAAAAGACACTCAGAGACGAACTGAAAAAACGAAGGGCAGAAGAGGGTACCGATCTTGTGATCAGAAACGGGATGATAGTGGCAAGACCCGGAGGGAGAGACTCAGGGGAGGGGCACAAAGAGTGACTGGATAGAGAAAGCAAAACAGATGTACATAGTTTTAATGGTGTGAGTCTTAAGAGTTGTTTTAGAGGGAGTTTTAAAGATGGATTAAACAAGGATGGAGTAGGATTTAAGGTTCTGTATACTAATGCTGATGGTTTGACAAATAAGAAAAATGAATTGCTTTTTCAGATTGATGAACTAGAACCAAAAATATTGCTATTACAGAGACCATTCCTAAAAACGTTAAAGACTTTGTACCTTCAGAATACAGCCTGGAAAATTTTAACATGTTTCACAACGAAAATCCTAGCCGGGGAGTAGCCTTATATTTTGATAAAACATTACATGCGCAAGAATGCACTACACTAAATAAGTGCACATTCCAAGAGTCAGTCTGGTGCCAGTTCCAAACTAAGGATAAAGAAAAAATTCTTGTTGGTTGCATTTATAAAAGTCCCAACACCAATGAGGAAAATCTTCAAAAACTCTACAAACTTATAGGAAAAGCCGAAATTCAGAAATATGATAAAGTTTTAATCATGGGTGATTTTAACTTTCCAAATATAGATTGGGAAGGGCATTGGACAAATGATAAAGATAATGATTTTATGGAAATTTTAAGGGATGCCTTGTTATTTCAAACAGTAACAGAGCCCACAAGGACAAGGGAAGGACAAAAAGAGAATGTTCTTGATCTGATTTTAGTTAACGACACTCAAATAGTATCAGACATTACACACTCTTGCCCCCTAGGCAAGAGTGACCACCAAGTGCTAACCTTCTCCCTGTATGCTAGTGTTCACAACACAGATCCCTCCAAACAAACAACAGCATATAATTTGAAAAAAGGGAATTATACACAAATGAGACAGGATCTTGCTGATCAGAGTTGGGATCACTTGCATGACTTGAGTGTCGAGGAATGTTGGCAGGACATTAAAGGGAAAATACACCTCTCAATGGATAAAAACATAACAAAGAGTAGAGGTATTAATAATATGAAGAAAAAACATAGACCTTACTGGATGTCACTAACATTAAGAGGAAAGGTGAAAAAGAAAGAAAGATTATATAGAAAATATTTAGAGAATGGGAAATTAAAAGCTGGTAAACGTTACAGGGACTATATAGAAGCAAGAAATCATTGCTGTAAAAAACTGAGGAGTGAAACAAAGGAACATGAAAGAGAAATAGCCAAAAACTGTAAGCTAAATCCGAAGATGTTTTGGAAATATATAAACTCTAAACTCAAACTGTGTTCTGGGGTTAGCTCTCTGAAGGATAAGCAAGATAATATTGTCACCGATGATCAGCACAAAGCTAATGTTTTGAACGAGTTTTTTGCTAGCGTGTTTACAAAGGAAAATACAGACAACTTACCACAAACTGCTAATGAGGCCCCTGCATATAGTGCAGACATTGTTATAACAGTAGAAGCTGTGAAGAATAAACTGAAAAATGTGGATGTGAACAAGGCTCAGGGGCCAGACAAGATCCCAGCCAGAGTGCTCAAAGAGCTACATCAGGAACTAGCAATTCCTCTAACAATTTTATATAATAAAAGTTTAGAATTTGGGGAACTCCCATCAGATTGGAAAACAGCAGAGGTCATTGCAATCTTCAAAAAGGGTACAAGAACTGACCCAGGTAACTATAGACCAGTGAGCCTGACGTGCATATTATGTAAGATTTTAGAACAGTTTGTACGGGACGCTGTTGTTAAACATATGGTAGATTTTAATCTGTTCACAGAATGTCAACATGGGTTCAGGACAGGGCGTTCTTGTATGACCCAGTTGTTAGATGTGATGGACGATTTAACCCAACTTTTAGAGGACAAAGAGGCATTTGATATTATTTACTTAGATTTTAGAAAGGCCTTTGATTCTGTGCCGCACGAAAGGCTACTTCTTAAACTGGAAGCTTACGGGATAACAGGAAACATATTAACGTGGGTTAAAAACTTTCTGAAGGGAAGATCTCAAAGAGTGCGGGTGGGAACAAAACAGTCTTCTAGCACCGATGTTTTAAGTGGTATTCCCCAGGGTAGCATCCTGGGCCCAGTACTTTTTACAGTTTTTATAAATGATCTCCCAGAAGACATACAAAGTGCATGTAAGATATTTGCAGATGATACTAAGGTGTATAATCGTTCCCAAAATTCAGATGTACTGCAAAACGATATTAACAGACTCATAGAATGGTCAGAGAAGTGGAATTTATATTTTAACGCAGGAAAATGCAAGGTTATGCACGCGGGGTACAATAATCCAAGTAAAGCATATGAAATTACTCATGGCTCATCTAAGCATGTTTTAGATACTTGTACAGAGGAGAAGGACCTAGGGGTTATATTTGATTCAAAACTCAAATTTGATAAGCACATCACAACAGCGATAAATAAAGCCAGTAGGATGCTGGGCTTGATCAGAAGGAGTTTTAAAAACTTAAATAAAGAGGTGTTCATAAATCTTTACAAATGTTTAATACGGCCTCATCTTGAGTATGGCAATATAATTTGGAATCCCTTTCTTAAACGACAGTCCAGTGCAATTGAGAAGGTACAGAGGAGAGCAACCAAACTGATAAAATCCATGAAAAATTTGGATTATGAGGACAGGCTAAGTAAATTAGACTTGCCATCTTTAAAATACAGAAGACTAAGGGGAGATTTGATAAATGTTTACAAGATTCTTCAAGGCACTGACAATACTAACAAAGGCTTGTTTCACTTGTCTAACGAAATTAGAACCCGTAATAGTGAACTTAAGATCCTAACCAGGTACAGCAGAACTAACATTAGAAAAAACTTTTTTTCTAACAGAGTCACCCAATATTGGAACAACCTCCCTGCACATACTAAACTGGCCTCAGATACTAACAAATTCAAAAACCTCCTAGACAGTGATCCAAAAATTGCCCTGTTAAAGTACATCCATGATTAGTGCATCAATATGGATGCTAAAAACCGCCACAGCAATTGCCAAACTAACCAAAAGGAAGGACGCATTGAGAGGCTGCAAGGCCTGGTCGTCCAAATACCTGACCTGACCTGACCTGAGATAGTCCGCGTTATATAATATTCATACAGTCTACAGTGGCACAGAGGTAACGCGTTCGCTTCGTTATGCAATAAATCCGAGTTCGAAACTGGGTACAGGGGATTTCCCCTCTCACCCTTACGGTCTGACAGTGGAGTCTTTGGGATGAAACGATGAGCCGAGGTCCTGTATGCCCATCCACTTAGCACGGCGTTAAAAACCCTTTCATCGCCACTGTCGCCTCTTGGCACCACAATGATTTAACACCCATGTCACTAAAAGGCATCAAATGAGGATCTGGTATCCAATGACCTTATGTTCTTAATTTTGGGAGGCAAGGATAGGCCCTATTTTAGGCATGTCATAGAAGAATCCCCAGTATTCCAGACGAAAACTTTCTGTACCGAGGTAAGTTTAATGGTAAATTTTGGCTGAGGAATGGCTAGCGTTGAAAGGGTTACCCCGTGGCAACGAAAAAGTTGTCATTTGGTCTAAAATCCCCCTCTCTCCCTTTTCCTTCCTCATCAGCCACACCACTTTGTTCATGGTGACAGCTGCTATTCTTGCGGCCTGGGTTTCAATTTGTTTACAATGGAGAAGCCATGCAACTGCCCAGGTACATCCCCAATCTCTCGGCCAAAGGATTTGAGTACTGGAGAGATGGCTTTGGGGAAGCTCCCCAAAGGCCCACGAATCCCTTTGGATGCAACACTAGAGTCTGTACAACTGCCCCCCAGTTTCATAGAATAAGGCGCCGGGTTCACATTAGATGCGTAAGGTCTGTACGGAAAACCCTAAATAAGTAGAAGAAAGAAGGATAAAACTGAGTTTACGCATATATAGGGGAAATTCGGACACGTGCGCAAATCTTTTCCCTTCTTTGTTTCACTTATTTACGGATTGCGCACGGGTTTCCGCATGGAATATCCGCTTATGTGTGTACACGGCCATTGCCTTCCAGAAAAGACTACAGCTGTACCATGATATTTCAGTACTGTAGAAAATCATCATTTTACAGTTCAATTGGCCCCTGCGACCGGCTAATGTCAACTAAGCAGAATGACACAACGCCATTTGAGAAGCGTAGGGCCTACTCTGAACGTAGCTTCCAATGATCAATGTCAACTAAGCAGACTGACAACGCCATTTGAGAAGCGTAGGGCCTACTCTGAACGTAGCTTCCAATGATCAATGTCAACTAAGCAGAATGACACAACGCCATTTGAGAAGCGTAGGGCCTACTCTGAACGTAGCTTCCAATGATCAATGTCAACTAAGTATACTGACACAACGCCATTTGAGAAGCGTAGGGCCTACTCTGAACGTAGCTTCCAATGATCAATGTCAACTAAGCAGACTGAGAAGCTTAGGGCCTACTCTGAACGTAGCTTCCAATGATCAATGTCAACTAAGTAAACTGACAACGCCATTTGAGAAGCTTAGGGCCTACTCTGAACGTAGCTTTCAATGCCTAAGGTTATTTGGCACACTGATGGTACACTTCTCTGTCTGTCTGTCTGTCTCTTGTCTCTCGATCTCTATCAGTTTGGCTGTTTCTAGAAGACAATAATGACAGACGAAAACCATTTGCATTTTATTACATTTATTATGATGTGACTGTTTCCCCGTTTTTATTTTTCAACGTCCCTATCCCTGTTGATGTTTTTAGATTGTCTTGCACATACTTCCAAAAATATTCAGGTTTAGATTTGCATTCACTGGCTCATTTCATCTCATACACTTTCCTCGCCTTTGTAGCAATTTTGTTTACTTTTGTCTCGTTTCTTGATATATTTCAAGTATTCCCTTTTGCATTTATTTTTACATTTATTCTCTTTTTCTTTAACCTTTTTCGAGTAATCATTTCCAGACTCACTCATTAAATAATAATAATATCTTTGAAAAACATATTATTTTCTTGACAGCTTAATTAAAAGCTTTCCCTTTTAACCATACTGGGTTGTACCTTTTTGTCTCATTGACATTTATTTTGGGAATATGCGTATCCATAGAATTGAGGATTATTGTTTTAATATTTTCCCACGTTTCATTAACGTTCTCAAATTTAATGCTTGACCAATTTATACTTTTCCCATGTCTTCGCTTATTTTTGTAGAGTTGCCATTTTTTAAATCATATTTATATTGAGGGTCATTTACTGGTTCTTGTTTAGGGATATATAAATAAATGGAAGTATTGTAAGTCATGACCGCCTTTACCCAATGGGGCTACATGTTGAACATCGGAGGTCATGTTTGTGTCACTGACTAAAATCCAATCCAATAAACTGGGTTTATCACCTTTCCTTCTTCGTGTTGCATTCTTGACTTTTTTAATTAAAAATGCATCATATATTTTCTCTGTAATATTATTTTATGCCCGATTGCTCTCTCCATCATCCCAATTTACGTTAGGTAAATTAAAATTACCCATGATGCAAACTTTATTAACTGAATTAACTTTCCTTCGTCGAAAAGCTTGTCTGTATTTTCCTCAGTGTCATTATGTCTTCTGTAAACGCAGCCAACTAATATTTTTTCATGGTTAATTCCATACACTTTCATCAAAGTCTCTGTTGCTAAGATTTTCACACACCGCGCAAACTGGCTTCAATGCCTGCTTAACACACAGTCCCTCTATAAGGTCTAGTGCTGTTAAAGAATACATCATAACCAGGTAAGTTATATTCTTCTATTAAAATTTCTTCTCCTATTTTTGTTTTGGGGATTATTTCCGTTAGTGCTATGATATCGGGTTTTAATTAATCTATTCTCTTCAGCAGTTCGTTCTTTTTATTTGGGAAGCTATCAATATTAGAATATAGTACATTCAACTGTACTCTCATTCACATATATCTCATTCTCTCTTTTTCCAAAACATCTATTTACACTCTCTGTTCATGGAGTCACTCTCTGTCTCCCTTTCCGTTTGGGGATGAACCCCTGTCCCTCTGATCCTTTCTCTCAATGATCTTGTTCCCTCTTATCAGATTCTCTGCCCCCCGCCCTCCATCTCTTCTCTCCTTCAACTCTTTCCTTAGTGCTTTGTGACTCACTCTTTCCTTTGGTGTCTGGTACAGACTGTCAGTCTTGTAGCGTGGTGGAGGATGAACTTCATTTTCTAGATGCATGTACACTGTATACCGATTTGCGGCTTGCTCTTATTAATGGTATTAACAGACAGATGCATTCTTCATTGTTTACAGACTTTCAGTCTCCAAGTCTCATACTGAAATCAAATTCCTTTCAACCTGAAATAGCAAGATACATTTATGAATCCTTTGCTGTCTGCAGTAAATAATTAGCAAGAATAATTACATAAATGTTTTATTATTATTTTTACCTGCTGCATTTACTTCGTCACGAACTTTACCTTGCGCTTTTTGTTTTATTTTCTTTCTTCCGTGGTATTATATGTATTTACTACTTCTGTGTCAATAATTCCTTTGATGTTTTTTTACGACGAATAAACGAGTTTGAGTTTGAGTTTTTTGGTAATTGGCTAATAGACACGTTTGTTGGGTTCAGTCCCCTTTTGGTTCACGTTGGGAGCGTTTCTTAGGATCTTTCCCCCCCTCTGTTTTGAGAACCACTTTCATGAGCTTAGGTCTGTTCTCCCCTCTACTCCCCAGTCTTGTCACACTCACCACTTCACTTTTCTCTGTCTCTGTCACCTTGCTCAGTGTCTGTTGTACCAGCTTCAGATCATCCTTGTCTATCTTTTTTTGCTTCCTCGCCACTTTCCATCAAGTTTGTGATCATGATGTTGTTCTTTCTTTTTTCTCTTTCTTCTTTCTCTTCCATAGCCTCAGCTACTTTAGCATCAACAACTTCTTCTAGTTTCTTCTCTATCTGTGTCACGGGTTACCTGCAGTCAGTTTTACGCAAGGTAATCCGGAATACAGGGGAAGGTGCAGTGCAGGTAATCAGAGTAGAGATGCAGACGCCAACACACCCACACACATACCAGAAAAACACGAATGAAGAGAACTTTTCCCAAAAGGGATGTTTGACTATTTGGCAAAGAAGTAAAACAAAACACAATATAATATAACAATATATATATAAACACTTATTGAAAACGAAAACGGTCTAGGTCCTGACCTACTATGAGGCACGTGTTCTTTTCCCCGCCAGTTCAGGGTTCTCCTTGACCGAAAGGCCAAAGAATCAAATATAATCGGCCAGGGAAAAGTCCTCAGGCCGAAATAACTTGCTAAGCAAGACAGAGAAGACTCTGTGTAAACCAAACAAAACTAAGTCTTTCCCTTCACAATTGTTCAATTAAAGTAAACTAAAATACAACGCATGTGATAGAACAGCCATCGCTTTTCTTCTGAAACGCCTTCAAATTAATGACAACAAAGGAAAACCCACATACAAAGAACAAAACGAAACCTTCAAAACACCACTTTAACCCCTCTCCCTTTTCCCTTCTTTCCTCGACGATGAGCCAAAAGATTAATGCTCAACTTTAGAGTTCACCAGATCTGTCGACGTTGCGGAGTTCCTCCCCTTGTTGTCCGACTTCAATTCAGTCACCCGAGCTGGCGACGTTGCGGAATTCCTCCCCTTGTGGTACGACTCCACCCTCCACAGAGAGAAAGACAGCAGGAAGGCACGTCTGCCGACTTCAGCTCCAACATCCGCGAGTCTCCACTGCTGGACTCCTGCAGGTCATCAAACCTGTGCTCAAAAGCACGAAAAACGTGCAGGCCAACACGCCCCGTGACACGTAGAATCATATACAGGAAGAAAACCCAGAGCATCAGCGAAGCCTCTCGTCCCCAGGACCTAACACCAGAACCTCCGAATGACCATACAGCATAGGCACCTCCAGCCAAGGACCCGTACCCGTCGAGCGAACGACGATTCTTGAAAAGGATGACAACTAGGGAATTGTCCAGGAGCGATGCTGAATACTGAAGAGATGCGATCCCTACAG
>CM065693.1:2245425-2260425 GCA_017654935.2 Phymorhynchus buccinoides
TACTGTGAAGGAAGGTGGGCATGTGGAATATTACGAAGATATTAGAAGCAAAAACAGTTGCTTGCTATATTGCGGAATTGAAATTCATCAAAAACTTTATTTTTTTTTGAGAAAGATGTATCTTAAAAGGAGGGATTTATAGCCTTTGGATCCTCACGTTCATTATCAGTGACTATTACTGACCCCCCCCCCGTTTTTTTTAATTGAGCACACACCACCGTTGAGAGACTCATGAATATGCGTTAGCCTAGCAACTGATCGAAACCGTTAGGTAGGCCTAGTGCTGCGACTCTCTCTGTGCTGTGGTGTTGAGCTATGGAAGCAGGGTCAGTCTCTAGGCCTAGGCCTAGTACAAAGGTTAGCAGACGGACACAATCAGGTGACAGTGAAAGACGACCATGAGCCAAGTTGGTTCTTTTCAGTTTCATTCACACAACCGTAGGCTGAGCCTACCCTACTTTCTTTGTGTTTATGACTCTCTATCTCAAAAGTCAAAGTCTGGTTTCTTTCAGTTTCATGACAACAACCATAGGCTGATCCTAACCCTATTCTCTTCAGATGCTCTCGATATGTTCAAAGTCTGATTATTTTCAGGTTCATGACAACCCAAGGCTGATCCTAACCCTATCCTCTTCGTCTTTATGATTCTCGATCTCAAAGTCTGGTTCTTTTTAGTTTTAATGACAACAATTGTAGGCTGATCCTATTCTATCCTCTTCGTGTTTACGACTCTCGATCTCGAAGTCTGTGGTTTTTTTCAGTTTTATAACAATAACCCTAGGCTGATCCTGGCCCTATCATATTCATTTTATGGCTCTCAGTGTCAAAGTCCGGTTCTTTACAATTTCACAACAACCCTAGGCTGATCCTAACCATATCCTCTTCATATTTATGACTCCCGATCTCAAACTCTGGCTTATTTCAGTCTCGTAACAACATGCATAGGCTGATCCTGACCTTATCATATTCATGATTGCGACTCTCGATCTCAAAGTCTGTTTCTTTTCAGTTTCATGACAACTCTAAGCTGATCCTAACTCTATCCCCCTACATGTTTATGATTCTGATATCAAAAATCTTGGTTCTTTTCAGCTTAATGACAAAAACCTAGGCTGATCCTAGCCCTATCCACTTCGTGTTTACGGTTATTGATGTCAAAGTCTGGTTTCTTTTAGTTTCATGGCAATAACCCCAGGCTAATCCTAACCCAATCTTCTTTGTGTTTATGACTTCAAATCTCAAAAGTCTGTTTCTTTTCAGTTTCGTTACAACAACCCTCCCTGTTCAACAACTTAAGGCTGATACTACCCTTATTCTCTTCATGTTTATGACCATCAATCTCAAAGTCTGGCTTCCTTCAGTTTCATGGCAACAACCCTAGGCTGATCCTAACCCTATCCTCTTCATGTTTATGATTATCGATCTCAAAAGTCTGGTTCTTTCCAGTTTCATTACAACATCCTTAGGCTGATCCTAGCCCTACCCTCTACATGTTTAAGACTGTCGATTCTCAAAGTCTCGTTCTTTTCAGTTTCAATGACAACAAACTTAGGCTGATCCTAACCATATCACCTACGTGTTTACGACTCTCGATCTCAAAGTCTGGTTCTTTTTAGTTTTGACAACAACCCTAGGCTGACCCTAGCCCTATCCTATTCAATTTTATAGCTCTCGATCACTCAAAGTCTGGTTCATTTCAGTTTCACAACAACCCTAGGCTGATCCTAACCATATCCTCTTCATGTTTACATGACCTCGATCTCAAAGTCTGGTTTCTTTCAATTTCATGACAACCCTAGGCTGATCCTATCCTTGTCATTGTTTATGACTCCCGATCTCAAAGTCTGATTATTTTCTGTTTTCAACAACTAAACTTTCATTTGCAGCAATATGATCTCACTTTACTGTGTTGAACTTCTTTTTTGTTCTTGTCTGAGAGGTAGATGACGAACGTATTTTATGACACGTTCATATTTTATGTAACTTTTTTTCTTTTTCTTCTCTAATGTAGCCAACTGCATCACGTTGAAGATATTTTGAAAAGACATATATGTTCATATACACTTTTGAAGTGCAATACACTCTTCTACATAATGTTAACACTGTTTTGCCTCCTTTAGTTGATATTTATCAACTGAATTTCTTGTCGTCTGATTGTGTCGGGGTGCCACTGATATGCTCAATGTCTGTTTAGTGTATTATTGGGGTCAAGCTTTTCCCTCCCTGCGTATTTTCTCTACAGCATACTTTTCTCTTTGTCTCTCTCTCTCTGTCTCTCTCTGTGCCTCTCTCTCTCGCTTCTCCTCTCTCCTCTCTCTCTCTCTCTCTCTCTCTCTCTCTCTCTCTCTCTCTCTTTCTGGTCCTGTTTCCGTGTGTGTGTGTCTCTCTCTCTGTGTCTCTCTCTTTCTCTCTGTGTGTCTCTCTCTCTCTCTCTCTCTCTCTCTCTCTCTCTCTCTCTTCTCTCTCTCTCTCTCTCTCTCTCTCTTCTCTCTCTCTCTCTCTCTCTCTTCAAAATAAGCACACAACATTCTACCTTTTCTGCTGTTTATTTTCTCTCTCGAAAACAAGTTTGTTTTGAATTCCAGGATATGGATATTTTTTGGTTTTTTTTGTTTGGGGGGGGTCAGTTTAACTTTTGGTTGGTTCATTTGAGAACGATCAACAACTCTCCCAGTCCATCCGTTCCACATACACCACACCCCAATCCCCATTGCAGGGGGTTTCCTCGCTCTATACTGTAGTCGGGTGACATTGCACCGTGGTGGCAATATTTCACGTTAATAGTACTTCGGGTTGACATTATTTAACACCGACATTGTGTATTTGTGACATTAGATCACGTTGCTATAGTTACATTTTCCTGCTGGTTTTCTTTTTTTGTTCTTACATGTTGTCTGATTTCATTCTGACATTATTGCGTGGTGAAATTATTTCATTGTGAAATTCTTGCATGACATAATTTCTTCATGTTGACCTTATTTCACGGGCATACACGTTGACCTTATTTCATGGGCATACACGTTGACCTTATTTCACGGGCATACACGTTGACCTTATTTCACGGGCATACACGTTGACCTTATTTCACGGGCATACACGTTGACCTTATTTATAGGCATACACGTTGATCTTATTTCATGGGCATACACGTTGACCTTATTTCACGGGCATAGACGTTGACCTTATTTCACGAGCATAGACGTTGACCTTATTTCACGGGCATAGACGTTGACCTTGTTTCACGGGCATACACGTTGCCCTTATTTCACGGGCATAGACGTTGCCCTTGTTTCACGGGCACACCGTGAGGCCCCCGGGCTCCTGCCCCCTGTTGTTGGTGTAGACGTAGACCAGCAGATAGTACAGCTTGGAGTCCCTCTGGTAAATGTGGTACCTCGCTTCCGCCTCGGTGCGACAATAGTTGTTCTGACCTCGGCACCTGAGATTAACAGATCAATATTAATAGAGGGCGTGGGGGGGGGGGGGGGGGGGGGGGAGGGGGGATAAGGAGAGGAGAAACAGGGGGGGGAGGAGAGATAAGGAGAGGGAAACAAGTCAGCAGAAAGGCAAAGTGTGTGTGCGTGTGCGTGTGCGTGCGTGCGTGCGTGCGTGCGTGTGTGCGCGCGCGCGCGCATGTTTGTCGTTGTGCTTGTGCTTAACATATTTTGGACGTTCATTTGTTGTTTGTGGCTCAAGCCACAAACCTATAACTCACTTTGTCGGTCGGTCGGTCTGTCGGTCCAAAATTGTCGCACATTTTGACAAAATTGTCGCACTTCAAATCGAGGCTACACTTCAAAATTAATTGAGGCCGCTCTTTAAAATGATGTATTTTAAAAGCGTACAAAATAATAAACATACGTAATACAGACACTACAACAGACACGACGAGTATGCGGTGCTTCTTTTGATGAGCATAAGTAGGATACATAGTTTTAAATGTTTTCCAAAAGATATAAAAAGTTACGAAATGGTGCAGAGATAACATTCTGGTTTACAGATTAAAATTATTGAAAAGCCAGGGGAGGTAACTCATGATTGGAGTGGTAAAAATAGACCGCGTGCCACAAACTATTGTGATTTCGCGCTTGTTTCTATTGATGGTTTATTAATTTATTAATAACTTATTTATTATTGTAAACACTTAGGGCTTATTTAAGATTAAGCGTTAGAAAGCGTTGGAAAAGCCCATTATTATTATTATTATTAAAGAGACCAAAGCGAGAGACAGAGACACAGGCAAGGCCATTGTGAATCTCTGGTGAATGTTGTATCTCGCCTCGGGTTCTGTGCCACAGTCGTTGTTCTGACCTCAACGCCTGAGAATCAGTGGAACAGAGAGATAGAGGCAGAGATGGACAGACAGACAGACAGAGAGAGAGAGACAGACACGTAGACCTTGGTGATGCAGTTTAGAGTCTCTCCAGTAAATAAAATGATAGCCCCTTGCTTCAACTTCTTGTGCCACAATAGTTGTTCTCTTCACAACACCTGGAAACTAACATGACCAAGCACACACCTATAGGCCTACTCTATCAATAGACGATTTTCCAAAAACAACAACACTAGGGGGGAGCACTTTGTGAAAATTAGAGTTGATTACCTCGACTTACTCGGTCAAAACCATAGCAACCATGGCGGCATGGCGTCGAAGCTTCAAACCGCAGGATGCCAGTCAGCGACTTGCAAACTTTTTTTTTTAGAAAAAGAAGGGGTGTCTAGTGGCTACAAATTGAAAGAACTTGCAAATTGTGACTTAAAAATATAAATGACATCAATTTTAGAATGACGCACTGCGTTCTACATGCTGTGTGTCTCCTCAAACACACGAAGCGAGGGCTGGGGATCTACCTGATGGTAGAGTAACTTCCCCTGTTTGACCGATTGAATTAGGCAAGATCACTCCCACACACCATAAAATTACTCCCCTTAATAAATTCAAATTATTTACTTCCGACAATTCCTAGGGGGGGGGGGGGGGGGGGGGGGGGGCAGGGGGAAAGGGAAAGACAGAGAACACAGAGACAGACAGACAGACAGACAGACAGACAGAGAATACGAAAAA
The DNA here is from genome assembly GCA_017654935.2 of Phymorhynchus buccinoides. Classification (NCBI taxonomy): domain Eukaryota; kingdom Metazoa; phylum Mollusca; class Gastropoda; order Neogastropoda; family Raphitomidae; genus Phymorhynchus; species Phymorhynchus buccinoides. Next base: position 2,250,491 of record CM065693.1, read on the forward strand.
CGAAACTTTGCTTAATCATATAACATAAGATAAGCAATAACACTGCTTGAGAGAGGAGAGAGAGAGAGAGAGAGAGAGAGAGAGAGAGAGAGATGAGAGAGAGAGAGAGAGAGAGAGCGAGAGAGAGAGAGACAGAGACAGACAAACTCTCACTCATTACCAACACTGGACTGGAAGAACGAGAGAGATAGAAGCAAACTAACAGACAGACAGACAGAGAGACAGACAGAGAGACAGACAGACAGAAACACTCACTCATTCATTCCCCCAGGGCTAGACTGGAAGTTGACGACGAAGAAAGCTCCCGTGGCTTCACCGAAATACTCCGCGGAGTTGGCCATGCCATAGGCACCGGTTCGCCACAGAGAGTTGGCCCGCGCGTGATTGTAGGCCTCCTCTTTCTGCACACACAGTAGTCACTATCTGTGATGGAAAAACAGACCTAAGTTGACTGGACCCTGGCGTGATTGTAGGCATCCTCTCTCTGCACACAAAGTAGTCACTATCTGTGATGGAAAAACAGACCTAAGTTGATTGGACGCTGGCGTGATTGTAGGCCTCCTCTCTCTGCACACAAAGTAGTCACTATCTGTGATGGAAAAACAGACCTAAGTTGATTGGACGCTGGCGTGATTGTAGGCCTCCTCTCTCTGCACACAAAGTAGTCACTATCTGTGATGGAAAAACAGACCTAAGTTGACTGGACCCTGGCGTGATTGTAGGCCTCCTCTTTCTGCACACACAGTAGTCACTATCTGTGATGGAAAAACAGACCTAAGTTGACTGGACCCTGGCGTGATTGTAGGCCTCCTCTCTCTGCACACACAGTAGTCACTATCTGTGATGGAAAAACAGACCTAAGTTGACTGGACGCTGGCGTGATTGTAGGCCTCCTCTTTCTGCACACACAGTAGTCACTATCTGTGATGGAAAAACAGACCTAAGTTGATTGGACGCTGGCGTGATTGTAGGCCTCCTCTCTCTGCACACAAAGTAGTCACTATCTGTGATGGAAAAACAGACCTAAGTTGACTGGACGCTGGCGTGATTGTAGGCCTCCTCTCTCTGCACACAAAGTAGTCACTATCTGTGATGGAAAAACAGACCTAAGTTGACTGGACGCTGGCGTGATTGTAGGCCTCCTCTCTCTGCACACACAGTAGTCACTATCTGTGATGGAAAAACAGACCTAAGTTGACTGGACCCTGGCGTGATTGTAGGCCTCCTCTTTCTGCACACACAGTAGTCACTATCTGTGATGGAAAAACAGACCTAAGTTGACTGGACGCTGGCGTGATTGTAGGCCTCCTCTTTCTGCACACACAGTAGTCACTATCTGTGATGGAAAAACAGACCTAAGTTGACTGGACCCTGGCGTGATTGTAGGCCTCCTCTCTCTGCACACAAAGTAGTCACTATCTGTGATGGAAAAACAGACCTAAGTTGACTGGACCCTGGCGTGATTGTAGGCCTCCTCTCTCTGCACACAAAGTAGTCACTATCTGTGATGGAAAAACAGACCTAAGTCGCTCAGAATGTCTTTGAAAAAAAGCCAAAAGTAGTCAACAACCCACTAAATACGTGTATTTAGGGCATATTTATGTGTATGTGTGTGTGTATTCTATCAGTATTCACAACATGAAAAACAATTTTGAATGATTTCTTTGTTTATTTTATTTATTTAAAGCAAATCAATAAAAATAAGAAAAAAGCGGCAAAAATCTATCTTCTATGTCCGATGTGTGGAAATAATCTAACTTGACAGAATATTAACCTTCCAATGGCTGTAGCATCACGACTAGACTAGGTGATGTAAAAAATCAAACCATTTTTGCTTATTCAATGTTCCATCTAAAAATAAAAAATGTTGACTTTGACTTTGACTTGACTTGACACGTGACTGACCATCTGTTTCATGGTGGAGTCGAATCCGTAGCCGTCGATGGTGTGAGCGAACTCGTGCACCGCGATGTTGTCGTGCTTGCCGTAGGGATCCGAGTTGTAGCACATCACGTTCTCCTCCTCCACCACCGCCATGGACCCCCCCGCTCCCCCAACCTCCTCCCACTTCCGACCGTCGAACGTGCACGTGTGTGCGCACGAACCGTCGCAACGACCTGACAGTGCATCATTTGATGAAGTTCTACTAACGCTTAAGTGGGAAACTAAACGTTGTTACTTTCTACATTCAGTAAATCGGTTTAAGTGGGAAACTAAACGTTGTTACTATCAAAGTTAAGTAAATTGGTTTAAGTGGGAAACTAAACGTTGTTACTTTCTAAATTAAGTAAATCGGTTTAAGTGGGAAATTATTTTGGCTGTTAGTTGAACAGAACAGGTTGTGACTTAAGAATAGCATGCTCATTATTGTTATGCAATTAACTTTTCTTAGAATAAATATGTTTACAGACTTGACATTTTTTTAAAAGCAGTCAAACAAGCACTGACATTATTATTTTTTTCGAAAATGATAGTCGTAAAATATTGATATTACATCAGATTCGTGTAAAGGTGGGGGGGGGTGGGGTGGGGTGGGGGGTGGGGGCGGGGGGGGGGGGGGGGGTTTAGGGGGGGGTGTTAAGTGTGTGTGTGTGTGTGTTGAGGGGTGGAGGGGTTTGGTGGGGGGGGGGGCTAAAAAGATAGTGAACAAGACAAGTAGGATTTGATCAGTTTCATGTAGACAGTTGCATTTCAACGAGAATCATGCCTCACAAATTTCAAATCGCATCGCATTGGGGTGGAGTTTTATGTAGTGTATCGGGCCCTTACCACACCAAAGGTGGCATTTTCTATTCTGATAATACAACATGTCAACAATCAGGATTAGAAAAGCACTAAACTAAAAGAAAGAGATGTTGATGGGCTGAATTCAGTGTGCAGACAGAACAACACTGAAGCCGAATACCCTCCACCACCACCTTTCCTGTGCTACCCTTACCCCCCCCCCCCCACCCACACACACACACACACATGTGATCAGCGCTCCTCCGTGTAACATAGTATACACACTTCGTATAACCTCAGACCTGTTACAAGAGCACTTACACAATGCTGACCCACAGAAAGGACAGGTGAAAATGGCAGTATTCTCATTGTTCCAACAAATGTTTATGGTATGATTTTCTAAAGGACACTAGGCTTGCTTATTTTTAACGTGGTGAGAGAGAGACAGACAGACATAGACAGACAGACAGAGTCACAGAGAGATAGGGGAGAGACATAGGCAGACAGAGAGAGAGAGAGAGAGAGAGAGGAGAGAGAGAGAGAGAGAGAGAGAGAGAGAGAGAGAGAGAGAGAGAGAGAGAGAGAGAGAAGAGAGAGAGAGAGAAGCAGACAGAGGCACAGAGAGAGACAGACACACAAGCACACAGACACACACACAGAGTACAGGCAGAGCGGCAGAGAGACAGAGAGAGAGAGAGAGAAGGGGAGAGAGAGGGAGACCGAGAGAGAGAGAGAGAGAGAGAGGAAAGAGATCGCGGAGAGAGAGAGAGATGAGAGAGAGAGAGAGGGAGAGCGGAGAGAGAGAGAGGCTCTAGAGAGAGATAGAGAGATGAGAGAGAGAGACAGACAGACAGACAGAGACGGACATAGATCAATTGGAATGATGTAATGATGAGGTTGTTCTTCTCTTCTTCTTCTGCGTTCCCAGACCATTATGGCCATAATGGGTAAGGTACGTATGTGTCCGTTTTCAGTTTCCACTGGTCTCGCCGCTGCGTACAGCCGACACATTCCGATTTCGGAGGAGCTCAAGGGAGAAAACTTATTTGGAAGATGTTTTTGAAAAAAAGGCAGGAGAATAGCAGACGATAGAAAGCAAAGGGAAAAAGCAGAGTCAAAGAGAGTGACAGATTAGAGGAAGTTACAAGCACAGAACTTCCAGAAGGTGGGGGAACTATTTTTACGAAAGCCCCTCGGCATCCCCACAGGGAGAAATGCTTGTTCCATGCCCAGCCCAGTCTCACCTCTGCACTGCGGCGTGTCTCTCAGGCTGGCGTATTCTGGGAACACCATCATCTTTTCGTACTCTCGGAAAATCCCGATGCCGGCGTTATGGGCTACGAGGTTCCGGAAAATCTGAGATGGGGCGTTCCGCAACATTTTGTGAACTTCGTCGGCTACCTGCGTAGAAAAAATGCGAATGCGAATTATTTATTGCGTTAAGCTAGAAAAGCCCGTGCACAACTTAGAGGTGGGGGTTAGGGCCACGAACTCAGAGAGAGAGAGAGAGAGAGAGAGAGAGAGAGAGAGAGAGAGAGAGAGAGAGAGAGAGAGAGAGAGAGAGAGAGAGAGAGAGAGAGTCATTTTTGACGTTGTCGAAATATGTTAATGCAATTGTTCTTCAAAGAGTAGGCTGATTGGCTTAATATCCCCTCTTCACACATACTCATACAGTATGTGCGCGCGCGCACACACATACACCCACACGCACGCACGCACGCACGCACGCACGCACGCACACATGCGCACGCACTCACACACACACACACACACACACACACACATACACTCCCTATCGCTGTCTCTGTCTTTCCCTCTCTCTCTCTCTCTCTCTCTCTCTCTCTCTCTCTCTCTCTCTCTCTCTCTCTCTCTCTCTCTCTCTCTCAAAGATTTCAAGTTCAAGTTCAAGTTCTCTCTCTGTCTCTGTATCTCTCTGCCCCCCCCCCCACCCACACTCTGTGTGTGTCTCCTCTCTCTCTCGCCCTCCACCCCCTCTCTCTCTCTCTCTCTCTCTCTCTCTCTCTCTCTCTCTCTCTCTCTCTCTCTCTCTCTCTGAGTTCGTGGCCCTAACCCCCACTTCCGTCTTATTTTACCTTACGAATTACAATACATATGTTCACAATACACGTTTAATTATGTTTATATATACATTCAAATGATATTACAAGGTGTAGAGAACATTTAAGATTTATGTGAACTGATATACATGTACATGTACATAATATAAGAATTTGTATGCATGTATGTATGTGTGCATAGGTTTGTGGGGGTGGGGTATGTGGGGGGTGCTTGTGGGTGTGAGTGCGGGGGGGGGGGGGGGGGGTAGAGACTGGGAGTTGTTTTTTTGGGGTGTTTTTTTTTGGGGTGGGGTGGGGGTCTTTAATTTTGAATTGCTGTTGTGTGGCCATTTTTGCCTTGTTGTATTATATTACTTGTATATTTTTGTCACTATTGTTGCCGGTTTTGTTGTTGTTTTTACGTTTCTGTTAATCATTTTCTTCATTAATTGTTGTTTATTTGCTTGAGGGCAATAGTGTAAAAAAGCTACCCAGCTTATCTGTTTTACCCTCAATAAAAACATTCGTATTCGTATTCTCTCTCTCTCTCTCAGTCTCTCTCTCTCTCTCTCTCCCTCCCCCCCCCTCCCTCTCTCTCTCTCTCTCTCTCTCTCTCTCTCTCTCTCTCTCTCTCTCTCTCTCTCCCTCCCCCCTCCCTCTCCCCCTCTCTCTCCGTCTCTCTCTCCCTCCCCTACCCTGTTAACAGCGGCCTGTGACGCCCCAGGACTCCCAATGACCTTGACGTATGACCCTGCCGGTCTGTAGCCGTGCACCACCTGGCCGCTCTGAGACACATAGGCCTCCTTGAAGCCCGCGGGGTAGCTGCCTCTGTGGGATGGCAGGCTTCTCAGGAACTCTCGGTCTTCCTGGCTAGAAAACACACGCGCACACGCATGCATGCGCGCAAGCACGCACATAATTTATAATTCAGAAAAAAAAGAAAATTAACTTGCATGGCATATTGTCTATTGTCAGAAAACTCAGCAGGACTTAGGTCTATTTTAGACGGCACGGTTCTTAGAAAAGTGTGATCCCCCTGACTGGAAAACACACTGCACAAATGCCTACGCACGTGCATACAAACAAACAGTCAATCAAACCCACAGTCTGGAGCCAACTGGATAGCTACCTCGGTGGGCCGGTGGTTTCTTAGCACTTCGCCATCTTCCTGACTCTCAAACAAAGTGACAAAGTGGCAACACGTTCACTTCGTGCACAGTGAACCCGAGTTCGAACCTGGGTACAGGGGATTTTTCCTCTCATTCTGCACTAGGCCTTATGGTCTGAACGTGGAGTCTTTCGGATGAGACGATAAACCGAGGTCCCGTGTGCCCATGCACTTAGCACACGTTAAACCCAGTGACAACGAAAAATGTGTTATTTGGTCCACATTTAACACACACATACACCCCTTTCCTTCCCCTTCCTCATCATCACACAAAACTCACATGCAAATATATATAAAAAAAATGGGTGGCTCGCCTCTAGCTGCGACGCGATCTCCAGGTGGGCGCAACCCGAATTTCACAGAGACGCCTCTCTGACTATAAAGTACCAAATACGCGTACACATGCACGCATACAGCAAAGCATGCATGTGCGCAAGTACACAAGCAAACAGCCCATAGTAAGTTTATAGCTAGTCATAATAAAATATATGACATCAGAATTGTAAATGTATTATGCTGAAGGGACACACAAGCTGCTTTGAAACCCGCCAGCTGTCTTTATGAGAAGAAAGGGTTCTGGGCGTGTAGTCATCAGTGCGTCTTAGATAGACAACACGGGTAGTAGTCTGTGAATCAGGCTAAACAGCCGTTCGTTTGGGGAGTTTAGTCTCATTTACATACTGCGACCAGTGTTAACTGTACAAGACGCACTCAGGATTACACGCCCAGAACAATGTACGTTCTTAAAACATAAGTTAAGACACGCACGCATGCACACTTGTACGCAAATAATGCAAGCAGAGATAGTGTCTAGGTGTCTCCTTCAGAAGAGAGGAATCTGAGAAAGTCAGCGCCATGTTGGATACTAAGCTGAACTTAGAACAGACGGAAGAAGACAGGAAAGAAGAAGGGGAACTGGAAGAAGAAAGACAAGAAAGAAAGTGAGAAGGAAAAAAAGGAATAGCATACAGAAAAAACACTTTAAAAAAAAGGAATAGCATACAGAAAAAACACTTTAAAAAAAAGGAATAGCATACAGAAAAAACCTTTAAAAAAAAGGAATAGCATACAGAAAAAACCCTTTGAAAGAAAGGAATAGCATACAGAAAAAACCCTTTGAAAGAAAGGAATAGCATACAGAAAAAATCCTTTGAAAGAAAGGAATAGCATACAGCAAAAACACTTTAGAAAAAGGAATAGCATACAGCAAAAACACTTTAGAAACAGGAATAGCACACAGAACAAAACACTTTAGAAACAGGAATAACATACAGAACAAAACACTTTAGAAACAGGAATAGCATACAGAACAAAACACTTTAGAAACAGGAATAGCATACAGAACAAAACACTTTAGAAACAGGAATAGCATACAGAACAAAACACTTTAGAAACAGGAATAGCATACAGAACAAAACACTTTAGAAACAGGAATAGCATACAGAACAAAACACTTTAGAAAAAGGAATAGCATACAGAACAAAACACTTTAGAAACAGGAATAGCATACAGGCCTAAAACAGAAAGAAAACAAACAAACCAAAACCCAAACGTAGGCCTACTGATAACATTGACGGTCATGTGTTCAAAAATTGTCACTGTGCACATTTCATCCGCAATCCGCAAGTTCCGTACGGAAACCCCACTCGCTTATGTACGAAATAAGCGGATGGGATTGCGGATGAGTTTCCGCGTGCGCTTATTTCTGGTGTGAAGTGAATGGGGTGAAAGTGAACAGAACCTGCGGATTGCGGATCTAATGTGTACATAGCCTGGCAGTAAACAACTAGGCTTACATAAATACACTACGCCATGACATGACATCATGTGACAAGACATGCCATGCCATGTCATTGGTACTCACCTAATGGGCACATATGACCGATTCCCATGCAGTGGGTGACTCAGTGCAATTCCTGCGAACACGCACACAAAAACGTGAGGCGGTTTTGTTGTAAAGTTGTTTTTTGTGTTTTTAAATCAAAGATGATCATTATGAAAAGGGTTGAATAATCAAAGCAAGAATGTGCGTGCACGCTTGCGTGCCTGTGTCTGTGTGCGATGTGTGTGTGTGTGTGTGTGTGCTCGAAAATCACGTGATGCACATGAACAGAAAGTTGGATAATAAAAGCTTAAGTGAATTTGTGTTCACTGATGATTGCTCTCTCCGGTCATGTAATATTTATTGGTTACAATTACATCATCTCTTAGTAAGTAATCAAGGTAATACAATAATATCCTTAGCAAATGGTGAGTAGTGTACTTACCCCAAAGGGACATTAGAAAGAAAGTAGTTTTAGGCAGCATTTTGCAGGAGCGGCGTCAAACCATTCTGAATCTAAAGTCCCTTGGGTTCTGGTTCTCTTTTTATACTCTCTCTCTCTCTCTCTCTCTCTCTCTCTCTCTCTCTCTCTCTCTCTCTCTCTCTCTCTCTCTCTCTCTCTCTCTCTCTCTCTCTCTCTCTCTCTCTCTCTCTCTCTCTCTCTCTCTCTCTCTCTCTCTCTCTGTCTCTCTCTCTGTCTGTCTCTCTCTCTCTCTCCCCTCTCTCTCTCTCTCTCTCTCTCTTTCCCTCTCTCTGTCTCTCTCTCTCTCTGGTTTTATACTCAATCTCAGTCTCTCTCTCTCCGCTCACACTCTCTTATTTATGTCTCTTTCTGTATGTCTCTATCCATGTCTATCAGATGTCTTTTTGTCTATCTCTATTTATCTATCTGTAAATCTATCTCTGTCTTTGTCTGCCTGTTTGTCTCTGTACTCAGTCTCTGTTATGTTCTCTTTCTCTGTCTGTCTCTCTCTCTCTCTCTCTCTCTCTCTCTCTCTCTCTCTCTCTCTCTCTCTCTCTCTCTCTCTCTCTCTCTCTCTCTCTCTCTCTCTCTCTCTCTCTCTCTCTCTCTCTCTCTCTCTCTCTTATCTTTTGAGTTACATATAATGTTCTGAATGCTCTTCCTGTAGGTCGGACTATCTCCTTGATTAGGTGGACGTTTGGAGTCCGTTTGAGGGTTCAGGGTTAGGGGCGTAATAGGCCTATATAGCCTATACGAGCGAGCGCGCGTGTGTGTTTGAGTGTATGTGTGTGCGCGTGTATGTTTATGTGTGAGTGCACGCGCACGCGCATCTTGAGGGGGGTTAGTGAGTATGGTTGTGGTGCATTCTTGAAGGGGGTTAGTGAGTATGGTTGGGGTGCATTCTTGAAGGGGGTTAGTGAGCATGGTTGTGGTGCATTCTTGAAGGGGGTTAGTGAGTATGGTTGGGGTGCATTCTTGAAGGGGGTTAGTGAGTATGGTTGGAGTGCATTCTTGAAGGGGGTTAGTGAGTATGGTTGGAGTGCATTCTTGAAGGGGGTTAGTGAGTATGGTTGTGGTGCATTCTTGAAGGGGGTTAGTGAGTATGGTTGGAGTGCATTCTTGAAGGGGGTTAGTGAGTATGGTTGGAGTGCATTCTTGAAGGGGGTTAGTGAGTATGGTTGTGGTGCATTCTTGAAGGGGGTTAGTGAGTATGGTTGGGGTGCATTCTTGAAGTGCATTCTTGAAGGGGGTTAGTGAGTATGGTTGGAGTGCATTCTTGAAGGGGGTTAGTGAGTATGGTTGGGGTGCATTCTTGAAGGGGGTTAGTTAGTATGGTTGGAGTGCATTCTTGAAGGGGGTTAGTGAGTATGGTTGGAGTGCATTCTTGAAGGGGGTTAGTGAGTATGGTTGGAGTGCATTCTTGAAGGGGGTTAGTGAGTATGGTTGGAGTGCATTCTTGAAGGGGGTTAGTGAGTATGGTTGGAGTGCATTCTTGAAGGGGGTTAGTGAGTATGGTTGGAGTGCATTCTTGAAGGGGGTTAGTTAGTATGGTTGGGGTGCATTCTTGAAGGGGGTTAGTGAGTATGGTTGGGGTGCATTCTTGAAGGGGGTTAGTGAGTATGGTTGGAGTGCATTCTTGAAGGGGGTTAGTGAGTATGGTTGGAGTGCATTCTTGAAGGGGGTTAGTGAGTATGGTTGGGG
>CM065693.1:2265425-2280425 GCA_017654935.2 Phymorhynchus buccinoides
ATGGAGAAGTCTTTACCAAGATAAAAAGATTTTTCGATTTTTAAAGTGGGAATGACAAATCCACAGCCTGCATTATTGTCTAGTAAAGAACCGTCAGTAAAAATTTTGAAATGATTGGGATAACAATTGTTGATATGAGATTTAGCCTCACAGGCAAGAATGTTAATGTTATCATTTTTAGATATAGTTGTGTAGTTATAATCAAATTTTGCCTTGCAAAGCTCCCAGTTTGGAATGGGACTTACTGGAAAACGCACAGCCAAGTTCTTTTGATTTACACCTGATTTTGTCAACAGTTTAGAAGAAAATGTTAATATAGTTTTATTAGAACGAATGCGTCTAGCACGTTTAGGAAAATGGATGTCAGACCTTATTCCGAGTTCCGTTTGATTTGAATTTTGAACTGTAGAGCATCTTAAAATGTATTTAGCACACGCTAATTTGCGATGATCTTCAAGAGGTAAAACACCTGCTTCATGGTAAGTTCCTAAGATCGAACCATGAAAGGGAACGCCAAGGGCTAATCTAAATGCCTTACAATCTATGCTTTGAAGTTTTTTCAGTAAGTATTTGGGGGCATTAAAAAAGACCTCTTGTGCATAGAAGAAGTGTGTGTGTGTGTGTGTGTGTGTGTGTGTGTGTGTGTGTGTGTGTGTGTGTGTGTGTGTGTGTGTGTGCGTGTGCGTGCGTGCGTGCGTGCGTGCGTGCGTGTATATGTATGTATGTGTAGCCTATGTGTGTGTGTGTGTGTGTGTGTATGCGAGTGTGTGTGTGTGTGCGTGCGTGCGTGTGCGTGCGTGTGCGTGTGCGTGTGCGCGTGTGTGTAAGTATGTGTGCGTGGGGGTGGGGGTGGGCGTGAAAGTGTACCCCTCGAGTAATCTGCAGTAATGACCGTAGGACATGTACCGTCCACTATGATAAGGAGTGTTAGTGCGCATGCGGAGTGTTAGTGCGCATGCGCTGTGGTGAAGACGTTCGTGTTCCAAGCTCCGACTTTTATTGAGGAAATTTCGATTTTATTGTGACAGTTTTAGCTCAAAATTTTATCTCCTTGTAGAATTTTAATCCTTGCATCATATTTGATGAGCGTACACCGAGAAAAGTAATTTTCTCGGCGCTAGGTTGCACTGGAAAGGAGGCCGTGTTCGACTTTGTGAACTCACCAGCCATTTTGCATGAGCGGCACTTTCAGTTTCAATTTGACCCGTGCACATCTATTTTTTATTTAGTCTTTTAATTTACTAACAACTTTACTTGTACTCATCGGACGAAGGTAAGTAAGTGATTACTTTTCTATCTGAAAATGACGCGAGGCAAAGACAGGAAAAGTTCTCAGAAAGAGGGGGGAGCTAGCCAGAGTATGGAAAAAATGAAAAAGTTCCAGTGTCAGCTATGCGAAAGTGCAGTAGCAGACGGGGACGAAGGGGTTCAGTGCCAGCACTGTGACAACTGGTATCACAAGAATTGTGAAAAAATCAGTGACAAGGAGTACGCAGTTCTTGGCCAGGGGAGGGTAAATATCCAGTGGGTCTGTACATCATGCTGTAAGGCAGAAAAAGGAAAGACAGACAAACTAGAGACAAAGATTGACCAGCTGACTGCTCTCATCCGTACAATGACTGACAGACTCCTACAAATAGAGCTAGGCCAACACAGTTCAGGGGAGGCTCTTGACAAAAAGATAGAGAAGGCAGTGGAAGACAAACTAGCCGAGGCTCTGGATGAAAGAAGGGAGAGAGAAAAAAGAAAAGAAAACCTGATTATAGTGAACGTGCCAGAGAGCACTAAACCCACAGCGGATGAAAAGAAAAAAGATGACATAGACACGGCTAAAAACCTGTTCACCAGGGTCTGCCCGGATCTAGCTGATCTGGAAATATCAGAGCCTGTGAGGCTCGGCAGACCAGGGGGCAACAGACCTCGAATGTTGAGAGTGAAAGTCAGCTCAGAGGAAGCAAAAACAAGGATTGCTAGGAACGCATACCAACTAAACAAGGGAGTGGCTGAAGCAAAAGACAGAGTCTTTATCAACCCAGACTACACTCCTCTGGAGAGAGAAAAACAAAAGACACTCAGAGACGAACTGAAAAAACGAAGGGCAGAAGAGGGTACCGATCTTGTGATCAGAAACGGGATGATAGTGGCAAGACCCGGAGGGAGAGACTCAGGGGAGGGGCACAAAGAGTGACTGGATAGAGAAAGCAAAACAGATGTACATAGTTTTAATGGTGTGAGTCTTAAGAGTTGTTTTAGAGGGAGTTTTAAAGATGGATTAAACAAGGATGGAGTAGGATTTAAGGTTCTGTATACTAATGCTGATGGTTTGACAAATAAGAAAAATGAATTGCTTTTTCAGATTGATGAACTAGAACCAAAAATTATTGCTATTACAGAGACCATTCCTAAAACGTTAAAGACTTTGTACCTTCAGAATACAGCCTGGAAAATTTTAACATGTTTCACAACGAAAATCCTAGCCGGGGAGTAGCCTTATATTTTGATAAAACATTACATGCGCAAGAATGCACTACACTAAATAAGTGCACATTCCAAGAGTCAGTCTGGTGCCAGTTCCAAACTAAGGATAAAGAAAAAATTCTTGTTGGTTGCATTTATAAAAGTCCCAACACCAATGAGGAAAATCTTCAAAAACTCTACAAACTTATAGGAAAAGCCGAAATTCAGAAATATGATAAAGTTTTAATCATGGGTGATTTTAACTTTCCAAATATAGATTGGGAAGGGCATTGGACAAATGATAAAGATAATGATTTTATGGAAATTTTAAGGGATGCCTTGTTATTTCAAACAGTAACAGAGCCCACAAGGACAAGGGAAGGACAAAAAGAGAATGTTCTTGATCTGATTTTAGTTAACGACACTCAAATAGTATCAGACATTACACACTCTTGCCCCCTAGGCAAGAGTGACCACCAAGTGCTAACCTTCTCCCTGTATGCTAGTGTTCACAACACAGATCCCTCCAAACAAACAACAGCATATAATTTGAAAAAAGGGAATTATACACAAATGAGACAGGATCTTGCTGATCAGAGTTGGGATCACTTGCATGACTTGAGTGTCGAGGAATGTTGGCAGGACATTAAAGGGAAAATACACCTCTCAATGGATAAAAACATAACAAAGAGTAGAGGTATTAATAATATGAAGAAAAAACATAGACCTTACTGGATGTCACTAACATTAAGAGGAAAGGTGAAAAAGAAAGAAAGATTATATAGAAAATATTTAGAGAATGGGAAATTAAAAGCTGGTAAACGTTACAGGGACTATATAGAAGCAAGAAATCATTGCTGTAAAAAACTGAGGAGTGAAACAAAGGAACATGAAAGAGAAATAGCCAAAAACTGTAAGCTAAATCCGAAGATGTTTTGGAAATATATAAACTCTAAACTCAAACTGTGTTCTGGGGTTAGCTCTCTGAAGGATAAGCAAGATAATATTGTCACCGATGATCAGCACAAAGCTAATGTTTTGAACGAGTTTTTTGCTAGCGTGTTTACAAAGGAAAATACAGACAACTTACCACAAACTGCTAATGAGGCCCCTGCATATAGTGCAGACATTGTTATAACAGTAGAAGCTGTGAAGAATAAACTGAAAAATGTGGATGTGAACAAGGCTCAGGGGCCAGACAAGATCCCAGCCAGAGTGCTCAAAGAGCTACATCAGGAACTAGCAATTCCTCTAACAATTTTATATAATAAAAGTTTAGAATTTGGGGAACTCCCATCAGATTGGAAAACAGCAGAGGTCATTGCAATCTTCAAAAATGGTACAAGAACTGACCCAGGTAACTATAGACCAGTGAGCCTGACGTGCATATTATGTAAGATTTTAGAACAGTTTGTACGGGACGCTGTTGTTAAACATATGGTAGATTTTAATCTGTTCACAGAATGTCAACATGGGTTCAGGACAGGGCGTTCTTGTATGACCCAGTTGTTAGATGTGATGGACGATTTAACCCAACTTTTAGAGGACAAAGAGGCATTTGATATTATTTACTTAGATTTTAGAAAGGCCTTTGATTCTGTGCCGCACGAAAGGCTACTTCTTAAACTGGAAGCTTACGGGATAACAGGAAACATATTAACGTGGGTTAAAAACTTTCTGAAGGGAAGATCTCAAAGAGTGCGGGTGGGAACAAAACAGTCTTCTAACACCGATGTTTTAAGTGGTATTCCCCAGGGTAGCATCCTGGGCCCAGTACTTTTTACAGTTTTTATAAATGATCTCCCAGAAGACATACAAAGTGCATGTAAGATATTTGCAGATGATACTAAGGTGTATAATCGTTCCCAAAATTCAGATGTACTGCAAAACGATATTAACAGACTCATAGAATGGTCAGAGAAGTGGAATTTATATTTTAACGCAGGAAAATGCAAGGTTATGCACGCGGGGTACAATAATCCAAGTAAAGGATATGAAATTACTCATGGCTCATCTAAGCATGTTTTAGATACTTGTACAGAGGAGAAGGACCTAGGGGTTATATTTGATTCAAAACTCAAATTTGATAGGCACATCACAACAGCGATAAATAAAGCCAGTAGGATGCTGGGCTTGATCAGAAGGAGTTTTAAAAACTTAAATAAAGAGGTGTTCATAAATCTTTACAAATGTTTAATACGGCCTCATCTTGAGTATGGCAATATAATTTGGAATCCCTTTCTTAAACGACAGTCCAGTGCAATTGAGAAGGTACAGAGGAGAGCAACCAAACTGATAAAATCCATGAAAAATTTGGATTATGAGGACAGGCTAAGTAAATTAGACTTGCCATCTTTAAAATACAGAAGACTAAGGGGAGATTTGATAAATGTTTACAAGATTCTTCAAGGCACTGACAATACTAACAAAGGCTTGTTTCACTTGTCTAACGAAATTAGAACCCGTAATAGTGAACTTAAGATCCTAACCAGGTACAGCAGAACTAACATTAGAAAAAACTTTTTTTCTAACAGAGTCACCCAATATTGGAACAACCTCCCTGCACATACTAAACTGGCCTCAGATACTAACAAATTCAAAAACCTCCTAGACAGTGATCCAAAAATTGCCCTGTTAAAGTACATCCATGATTAGTGCATCAAAATGGATGCTAAAAACCGCCACAGCAATTGCCAAACTAACCAAAAGGAAGGACGCATTGAGAGGCTGCAAGGCCTGGTCGTCCAAATACCTGACCTGACCTGACCTGAGATAGTCCGCGTTATATAATATTCATACAGTCTACAGTGGCACAGAGGTAACGCGTTCGCTTCGTTATGCAATAAATCCGAGTTCGAAACTGGGTACAGGGGATTTCCCCTCTCACCCTTACGGTCTGACAGTGGAGTCTTTGGGATGAAACGATGAGCCGAGGTCCTGTATGCCCATCCACTTAGCACGGCGTTAAAAACCCTTTCATCGCCACTGTCGCCTCTTGGCACCACAATGATTTAACACCCATGTCACTAAAAGGCATCAAATGAGGATCTGGTGACCTTATGTTCTTAATTTTGGGAGGCAAGGATAGGCCCTATTTTAGGCATGTCATAGAAGAATCCCCAGTATTCCAGACGAAAACTTTCTGTACCGAGGTAAGTTTAATGGTAAATTTTGGCTGAGGAATGGCTAGCGTTGAAAGGGTTACCCCGTGGCAACGAAAAAGTTGTCATTTGGTCTAAAATCCCCCTCTCTCCCTTTTCCTTCCTCATCAGCCACACCACTTTGTTCATGGTGACAGCTGCTATTCTTGCGGCCTGGGTTTCAATTTGTTTACAATGGAGAAGCCATGCAACTGCCCAGGTACATCCCCAATCTCTCGGCCAAAGGATTTGAGTACTGGAGAGATGGCTTTGGGGAAGCTCCCCAAAGGCCCACGAATCCCTTTGGATGCAACACTAGAGTCTGTACAACTGCCCCCCAGTTTCATAGAATAAGGCGCCGGGTTCACATTAGATGCGTAAGGTCTGTACGGAAAACCCTAAATAAGTAGAAGAAAGAAGGATAAAACTGAGTTTACGCATATAGGGGAAATTCGGGCACATGCGCAAATCTTTTCCCTTCTTTGTTTCACTTATTTACGGATTGCGCACGGGTTTCCGCATGGAATACCCGCTTATGTGTGTACACGGCCATTGCCTTCCAGAAAAGACTACAGCTGTACCATGATATTTCAGTACTGTAGAAAATCATCATTTTACAGTTCAATTGGCCCCTGCGACCGGCTAATGTCAACTAAGCAGAATGACACAACGCCATTTGAGAAGCGTAGGGCCTACTCTGAACGTAGCTTCCAATGATCAATGTCAACTAAGCAGACTGACAACGCCATTTGAGAAGCGTAGGGCCTACTCTGAACGTAGCTTCCAATGATCAATGTCAACTAAGCAGAATGACACAACGCCATTTGAGAAGCGTAGGGCCTACTCTGAACGTAGCTTCCAATGATCAATGTCAACTAAGTATACTGACACAACGCCATTTGAGAAGCGTAGGGCCTACTCTGAACGTAGCTTCCAATGATCAATGTCAACTAAGCAGACTGAGAAGCTTAGGGCCTACTCTGAACGTAGCTTCCAATGATCAATGTCAACTAAGTAAACTGACAACGCCATTTGAGAAGCTTAGGGCCTACTCTGAACGTAGCTTTCAATGCCTAAGGTTATTTGGCACACTGATGGTACACTTCTCTGTCTGTCTGTCTGTCTCTTTGTCTCTCGATCTCTATCAGTTTGGCTGTTTCTAGAAGACAATAATGACAGACGAAAACCATTTGCATTTATTACATTTATCTGATGTGACTGTTTCCCCGTTTTTATTTTTCAACGTCCCTATCCCTGTTGATGCTTTTAGATTGTCTTGCACATACTTCCAAAAATATTCAGGTTTAGATTTGCATTCACTGGCTCATTTCATCTCATACACTTTCCTCGCCTTTGTAGCAATTTTGTTTACTTTTGTCTCGTTTCTTGATATATTTCAAGTATTCCCTTTTGCATTTATTTTTACATTTATTCTCTTTTTCTTTAACCTTTTTCGAGTAATCATTTCCAGACTCACTCATTAAATAATAATAATATCTTTGAAAAACATTATATTATTTTCTTGACAGCTTAATTAAAAGCTTTCCCTTTTAACCATACTGGGTTGTACCTTTTTGTCTCATTGACATTTATTTTGGGAATATGCGTATCCATAGAATTGAGGATTATTGTTTTAATATTTTCCCACGTTTCATTAACGTTCTCAAATTTAATGCTTGACCAATTTATACTTTTCCCATGTCTTCGCTTATTTTTGTAGAGTTGCCATTTTTTAAATCATATTTATATTGAGGGTCATTTACTGGTTCTTGTTTAGGGATATATAAATAAATGGAAGTATTGTAAGTCATGACCGCCTTTACCCAATGGGGCTACATGTTGAACATCGGAGGTCATGTTTGTGTCACTGACTAAAATCCAATCCAATAAACTGGGTTTATCACCTTTCCTTCTTCGTGTTGCATTCTTGACTTTTTTAATTAAAAATGCATCATATATTTTCTCTGTAATATTATTTTATGCCCGATTGCTCTCTCCATCATCCCAATTTACGTTAGGTAAATTAAAATTACCCATGATGCAAACTTTATTAACTGAATTAACTTTCCTTCGTCGAAAAGCTTGTCTGTATTTTCCTCAGTGTCATTATGTCTTCTGTAAACGCAGCCAATTAAAACATTTTCATGGTTAATTCCATACACTTTCATCAAAGTCTCTGTTGCTAAGATTTTCACACACCACTGGCTTCAATGCCTGCTTAAACACAGTCCCTCTATAAGGTCTGGTGCTGTTAAAGAATACATCATAACCAGGTAAGTTATATTCTTCTATTAAAATTTCTTCTCCTATTTTTGTTTTGGGGATTATTTCCGTTAGTGCTATGATATCGGGTTTTAATTAATCTATTCTCTTCAGCAGTTCGTTCTTTTTATTTGGGAAGCTATCAATATTAGAATATAGTACATTCAACTGTACTCTCATTCACATATATCTCATTCTCTCTTTTTCCAAAACATCTATTTACACTCTCTGTTCATGGAGTCACTCTCTGTCTCCCTTTCCGTTTGGGGATGAACCCCTGTCCCTCTGATCCTTTCTCTCAATGATCTTGTTCCCTCTTATCAGATTCTCTGCCCCCCGCCCTCCATCTCTTCTCTCCTTCAACTCTTTCCTTAGTGCTTTGTGACTCACTCTTTCCTTTGGTGTCTGGTACAGACTGTCAGTCTTGTAGCGTGGTGGAGGATGAACTTCATTTTCTAGATGCATGTACACTGTATACCGATTTGCGGCTTGCTCTTATTAATGGTATTAACAGACAGATGCATTCTTCATTGTTAACAGATTTTCAGTCTCCAAGTCTCATACTGAAATCAAATTCCTTTCAACCTGAAATAGCAAGATACATTTATGAATGCTTTGCTGTCCGCAGTAAATAATTAGCAAGAATATATAAATGTTGTATTATTATTTTTATCTGCTGCATTTACTTCGTCACGAACTTTACCTTCTGCTTTTTGTTTTATTTTCTTTCTTCCGTGGTATTATATGTATTTACTACTTCTGTGTCAATAATTCTTTTGATGGTTTTACGACAAATAAAAGAGTTTGAGTTTGAGTTTTGGTATGGGCTAATAGACACGTTTGTTGGGTTCAGTCCCCTTTTGGTTCACGTTGGGAGCGTTTCTTAGGATCTTTCCCCCCCTCTGTTTTGAGAACCACTTTCATGAGCTTAGGTCTGTTCTCCCCTCTACTCCCCAGTCTTGTCACACTCACCACTTCACTTTTCTCTGTCTCTGTCACCTTGCTCAGTGTCTGTTGTACCAGCTTCAGATCATCCTTGTCTATCTTTTTTTGCTTCCTCGCCACTTTCCATCAAGTTTGTGATCATGATGTTGTTCTTTCTTTTTTCTCTTTCTTCTTTCTCTTCCATAGCCTCAGCTACTTTAGCATCAACAACTTCTTCTAGTTTCTTCTCTATCTGTGTCACGGGTTACCTGCAGTCAGTTTTACGCAAGGTAATCCGGAATACAGGGATGGGTACAGTGCAGGTAATCAGAGTAGAGATGCAGACGCCAACACACCCACACACATACCAGAAAAACACAAATGAAGAGAAATTTTCCCAAAAGGGATGTTTTACTATTTGGCAAAGAAGTAAAACAAAACACAATATAATATAACAATATATATAAACACTTATTGAAAACGAAAACGGTCTAGGTCCTGACCTACTATGAGGCACGTGTTCTTTTCCCTGCCAGTTCAAGGTTCTCCTTGACCGAAAGGCCAAAGAATCAAATACAATCGGCCAGGGAAAAGTCCTCAGGCCAAAATAACTTGCTAAGCAAGACAGAGAAGACTCTGTGTAAACCAAACAAAACTAAGTCTTTCCCTTCACAATTGTTCAATTAAAGTAAACTAAAATACAACGCATGTGATAGAACAGCCATCGCTTTTCTTCTGAAACGCCTTCAAATTAATGACAACAAAGGAAAACCCACATACAAAGAACAAAACGAACCCTTCAAAACACTACTTTAACCCCTCTCCCTTTTCCCTTCTTTCCTTGACGATGAGCTAAAAGATTAATGCTCAACTTTAGAGTTCACCGGATCTGTCGACGTTGCGGAGTTCCTCTCCTTGCGACCCGACTCCGATTTGGTCGCCCGAGTTGGCGACGTTGCGGAGTTCCTCCCCTTGTGGTACGACTCCACCTTCCACAGAGTGAAAGACAGCAGGAAGGCACGTCTGCTGACTTCAGCTCCAACATCCGCGAGTCTCCACTGCTGGACTTCTGCAGGTCATCAAACCTGTGCTCAAAAGCACGGAAAATGCGGGCCAACACGCCCCGTGACACGTAGAATCATATACAGGAAGAAAACCCAGAGCATCAGCGAAGCCTCTCGTCCCCAGGACCTAACCCCAGAACCTCCGAAGGACCATACAGCATAGGCACCTCCAGCCAAGGATCCGTACCCGTCGAGCGAACGACGATTCTTGAAAAGGACGACAACTAGGGAGTTGTCCAGGAGCGATCCTGAATACTGCAGAGATGCGATCCCTACAGGAGCCGATACCGAACTCAAGACAAGAAACTAAAACTCCGACGCGAGCTTCTCAACTGTTGAAATAAACTCACCAGACAAACAGAATCTTTCTACCACGGAGAAATCGAAGAAAGAAGAAAAACTGTGATGCACGTGCTACAAAAAGAAAAAAAGTAATAGAACAGAGAAGAAAAAGAAAAAGGAAAAGACGCTCACCCACAGCCACACGTATACACAAACTTACCATAACTAAGCGCCCCTCACGTGCACACGCATTGCGCGCGCACAGGCCTACTGCTCTCTCTATGGCGCACGCACACACGCATTCTGAATTAACTCGTACACACGCATACATACAAACTGTCTCCCTCTTCTTCCTTCGTGTGCTCACTTCGATTTTCGGGTGATGTTTGAGTAGTGGGCGACTCGTAATAGGAAATCCGTAACAATCTGTTTCTCGTCAAGCCAGTCGTCCCGACACATGATTCTGTTTATTGCTTGAAGCATCGAAACAAATCTTGTCCAGTTTAGGGGTTTGCTCATCCTTACCTTGTAGGCCGGCAAGGGTCACAAATCCACTGATACCGAGGCTAATTACTATCCAAGTTCTTGAATGTACCGTCATCAATGCAGGTGTGGCGTTCTCAAAATGGATTTGTTCTCAACATGTCTGCATGTGCGAAGAGTTAGGGATAGGGATAGGGTTAGGGTTAGGGTTAGGGTTATGAATAGGGTTAGGGATAGGCTTAGGGTCAATTTAGTGTCGAATACACAAAACATAAAAATTAATGGTACGTCATGATCGATTTCGCACATGCGCAGACATGTTGTGAACAAATCCAATTTGAGAATGCTACATATGCACACTTTTGGAACGCGCACTTCTTGCAGGTAAAACACTCTAGTGAATTACCTTCCACTCTCACACGGGTTATCACAAACGATAGATTGTAGTCTTTCCAAAGATTTCACAGGTATTGAAGCTTTGGTATATGTTTATATTGGTGGACTATAACTTTTGTTTTTCGTGCTTTCTAGTGGGAGCGTTCATTTTGAACACTTGCCCAGTACTTACAGTAGTTGTTTATAGCTTGGCCAAATTATGATGACTTTTAAACGTTAAGAAATATGACAAGTAGACATTTGTTCTTGTAGGAGCTGTTTCTAGTTTTAATTAAATACATTTTGTCTTTACAAAATTTACAAAATACTCTACGCTCCCTCCTTTCAGCAGCCAATTACCCGTCATTCCTTGTAAACTCAACACAATGGCGGAAAGCACTGAGGTTTCGTCGGCTACCAAGATGACAATTACCGTCAAAGCCCCGAAAGAAAAGCACGATATTGACATTGCAGCTAACGCAAGCGTTCAACAGGTAAGGGAGGCATTTTGGTTAATGCAAGAATTGCACTATGCAACAGAAAAATATCGGGAAAGTCGAATCAATACATCTGAAATATTTAATTTTTACGGGTATTTTTTACCGACTGACTAGACTGAATGACTGCAGACACACTTGGACAATCACATATCACATCACATATCACATAAGGCTATAGGCTATAAGCCTTTTGCCCTCATTAGTGTTAATTTTTTTTGCATCAAATATTAATTGTTTTTTAAATATTTTATTTGCCAGTGGATTTATTTTGGCTTGAGTGTATACTATTACTAACAGTATTCAGTAACACTTTAGCTTTATTTTTCATATACATCCAAATTGGTAGAAAAAGTATATTTTAATAATTCTTTGTCAATGCGATTTTTAAATGTATTTACTGAAGGTGCATTGACGGTATCAAATGATAAATTGTTCCATAAATTTGTTATTCTATTAGTAAAGAATGAATGAAACTGTCTGGTGTTAGTTAGTGTTTTGGTTAGTTTAAAATTGTGTCCCCGAGTAGTATTATGACTAGATAAGTGGAAAAGAGGTGCAGTAGTTGAGGAATCATACAAACCATGCAAAATTTTATAAACCACTATCATGTCACCTCGCACCCTCACACCCTTACAATGACTCACTCACTCAGCACAGCTGTATGCACACACATTTACTCATGCACACAGTCACACAACCAACACACTAGACCTTCATGGAACGGTGTGGAAGGGTTCAGGATGGCGCCACACCTCATCATGACATCAGCCTCACACTAGTCACAGCCAAACGACTCCACGGAATACAGACGTTTCGTACCCTGGACGTTTCGTACAAAGACGTTTCGTACCCTGGATTGGTTGTTTCGTACATTATTTTCAAGACATTTCGTACATGAACTTAGCGTTTCGTACACAAGACATTTCGTACACAGGCGTTTCGTACACAAGACATTTCGTAACAGTAAGCTATAGTCCATCAGCCAGCAGGTTAATCGGTACCACTCAAAGTGACAAGTGTTATATATTTTTGGAATCGTCTATGTCCCTAGATGTCAGAAAATCATGATAATGTTGTGAACGTGGCAGCTTTCTTCCTGTTATCACGTGATTTATAACCCCACCCTAACGCGTCGAGAACGCGCACCGTGATCAAGCTCTGTTCTCCCAGAGCCTAAACTATTGAGCCTAAACTAGGCCTATCTGCAGTCTGGACTCCAGCTACTTTAAGCAATTTCATTGGATAATGGTGTCACGATAAATAAGTACCTGCCATGAAATATCTACCTCGGCATGAGAATTATAACCATCTAACCCTAACGCTATCCCTAGCCACGGAAATAACCAAGAAAGTTTTCATTTCTAACCCTAACCCTAACCCTATCCCTTTCCCGGGCGTTATATCCTAACCCTATCCCTGTCTAACCCTATCCCTAGCCACGGAAATAACCAAGAAAGTTTTCATTTCTAACCCTAACCTTATCCCTTTCCCGGGCGTTATATCCTAACCCTATCCCTGTCTAACCCTATCCCGACCAGCAGAAAGGGGTAGGAGTAGCAGTGAGTTCAAAACTTGAAAACAAAAATCATTGGCGTCCAGACTGCAGATAGCTTTCTGTCATTTCGTACACAGGCGTTTCGTACAGTTTGGTGTACGAAACGTCCACAGACTGGCTATATGGCTCTGGCCCCCCCCCCCCCCCCCCCCCACCACCACCACCAAGTTTTAGAGATGTTTTGCTTGTGTACGAAGTGTCCAAGTGTGTACGAAGTGACTAAGACGAAACGTCATCAGAAAGGGGTAGGAGTAGCACGACTGCAGATAACTTTCTGTCCACGACCAGTACGAAACGTCTAAGACGAAACGTCCAGGGTACGAAACGTCTGTATCCCGACTCCACAGCCGTGTCAAAGCCAAGGGACACAAACTGGTAAAGTAACCCAAACTGTACTAACTCAACTAAGCAGACTGAGATGGAGCTGCAACTGTGGTGTATGGTCACAGGGGCCTCAGCCGTATCAACCCCACTAACCCCAAACTACAAACCCACTATTAAACTACAAGACAACAAGCACTTGTTGACTTTGACAACAAGCATTTTGAGAACACCACATGCAATGCATTGATGACGGTACATTCAAGAACTTGGATAGTAAGCCTCGGTATCAGTGGATTTGTGACCCTTGCCGGCCTACAAGTACAAGGTAAGGATGAGCAAACGTAAAAAGCGTGTGTTGTCTCGTGTGAACTGTTGTCATACGGCCTTCACTCGTAGTGGCTGGAGTTAGGAATCAGTCTGGATGTGCACCCCCGATAAAGAAAGACCTGTCTCCAGTCACTCCAGCCGGCAGTGTTACTGTTAGGGGCTGTGGGGGAAAGTTACTGGACATAAGGATGGACCTAGACTAGTCTGGATGTGCACCCCCAATAAAGAAAGACCTGTCTCCAGTCACTCCAGCCGGCAGTGTTACTGTTAGGGGCTGTGGGGGAAAGTTACTGGACATAAGGATGGACCTAGACTAGTCTGGATGTGCACCCCCAATAAAGAAAGACCTGTCTCCAGTCACTCCAGCCGGCAGTGTTACTGTTAGGGGCTGTGGGGGAAAGTTACTGGACATAAGGATGGACCTAGACTAGTCTGGATGTGCACCCCCGATAAAGAAAGACCTGTCTCCAGTCACTCCAGCCGGCAGTGTTACTGTTAGGGGCTGTGGGGGAAAGTTACTGGACATAAGGATGGACCTAGACTAGTCTGGATGTGCACCCCCGATAAAGAAAGACCTGTCTCCAGTCACTCCAGCCGGCAGTGTTACTGTTAGGGGCTGTGGGGGAAAGTTACTGGACATAAGGATGGACCTAGACTAGTTTACCTACACAAGTCATAAGGGGTTGTAGTGCACTTATGTCCAGTAACTTTCTCCCACAGCGAAGATCCGTAAGCCACTCGTTTTGTTTATTTTGGTTAATATTCAAGCATTATTGCAGGTAAATGCCAGTGTTTCCCATAGGGGTGAAATGTGAGAGTCCCAGGGACTCCCTGTGCAAAATTTTAAGAGTCCTTTTCATATTTTTAAGAGTCCCCTAAGTATATGATAAAAAAAATGCTTTAACAAAAGCAAATGCATGCTAAACACACATGCCACATGCACAGTGAACACACAGGCAAACACATACATGTGCATAATATTAATCCCTGGAAATGGAATAGGCTGACTACACAGAGAGAGAGAGGGGTGGGGGGGGGGAGACAAACAGATCGATCATCGAGATATGGACAGAGAGACAGGCAGACAGACACACAAGCGTACACACACACTTGCATATGCAGTAGCTTATGTTTTTGAGATGATGCCATTCACATCTCTAAAAGAATGGCTTGATGCTGCTGCTTTTTCCTCTGTCGAACTTGCAAAAACCGTTCAGATTTGGTCAACGAAGAAATCAGACCTAAAAGTTGAAGCACTTCACTCTCACGAACAAGCATTCAGATGTAAACAAAGATCGTTTTGGAAT
>CM065693.1:2285425-2300425 GCA_017654935.2 Phymorhynchus buccinoides
TGGGATCCGGCACGGGCTGACGGTGCATCTGGTCATCAAGACAAAAGTGAGTGGAGGCTGACTCACTGAGTCACTCGGCTTCACTGTCTGATGTTTATTTTAAAATACACTGGAACCCTGCTAACTCTAAAACGGATAAATCAGAAGGGCTGGATAACACTGAAGTTTTTTTTGGTCCAAGTTCAATTATTTATTATGTTTTTAATTTTTATTATTTTGCCATTCTCAACATTAACCCTTTAAGTCCTGATGCTCTGTGCGCTCAGTCACCTCTGAAATCCTAGCCCAATGGACGTCACTCCGTACAAAAGGGGGGTAGCGTCAGAAAAATAATAAAATAAAATATACCCTAGCAGATTTTGTGGGTATTTTTGTTTTGAATGTGTTGCTGAGATGTCTGTCTGATTTGCAAAATGAATTTCAAGATGTTATGGGGATGCATAGCTCCACAAAAAAAATCAAAATGCCAAAGTGTAGTCACAAACTGCATTCACTAGTCTGTAGTCATTCACTGCCTACTTTTTGCAGACTGGTCACCACTGGTGAAGCCTAAGAGGACTGAAATGGAAATCAAAATCATTCACTTACCATTTCACTTCACGATCTTATAATTCCTATCTTTCACAAAAAAAGGAATTTTCATCGCTGTCATCACTCAGTGGATGCAATAACGATTCATCAGCCATGATGTAAAAGTCAGGAAAATGCCGATGTCAGTAACACGACTTCAAAAATTCGCATCGATCGAACAAAAACAAGCTCGCTGCCGAAATAGGTCAGAGTACACTCCTTGCTCATCACTTTGTGATCTCATAAGTCCCATCTTTCACAAAAATACCACTATTCATCGCTTTCCTCAGTCAATGGACGCCATAGCTGTTCGTCATTGGAAAAATCATGAAAATGCCGAGTCGGTCATTAATTTTCAAAAATTCATATCTTCCAAACCAATTGGCCTAGAAGCCATTGCAAGCAACAGGGTGGAGTGTAATCTATTGCGAAAGCATGACTGCCATGTGATAGAAACAAAATGGAAGTGCCCAAACCGGCCACATGGAATCCGTACGTTCCCGAACGTTCTCGGCATTTACGATCCAATTTTTTTCTGAACGTTCACCGTACTAAAGGGTTAATATCATACTCATGAAAAACACAGCAATAGACATGGCAATGTCAGATAGCCAGGAACAAAGAGAATGTCCTGAAAATATTGCTTTCAGAGCTCTGGTAATTACCGAGAAAAAAATCAAATGTGCCACATTGGTTGATTTGATCAAATGGCTGCAAGCCTATGTCTGCTGCCTGACAGGCACACAGAAATGTCTGATCAAGTATCGGGGTTATTATGTATATAATACTAGGGAAGATGACAAGACAGTAAGGTAAGGAAAGTGAGGTAAGGGTGGAACTGGAAGTGCAGTGGATAGTGGGTGGATAGCAGGGTGTAGAGAATGACTGCAGCAAGAAAGTAGGGTCCTAGAGACTATTAGGGTCTGTGTAGAGAATGACTGCAGCAAGAAAGTAGGGTCCTACTCCTAGAGACTATTAGGGACTGTAGAGAATGAGTACAGCAAGAAAGTAGGGTCCTAGAGACTGATAGGGGCTGTGTAGAGAATGACTGCAGCAACAAAGTAGGGTCCTAGAGACTGATAGGGACTGTGTAGAGAATGACTGCAGCAACAAAGTAGGGTCCTAGAGACTATTAGGGACTGTGTAGAGAATGAGTACAGCAAGAAAGTAGGGTCCTAGAGACTGATAGGGACTGTGTAGAGAATGACTGCAGCAACAGAGTAGGGTCCTAGAGACTGGTAGGGACTGTGTAGAGAATGACTTCAGCAAGAAAGTAGGGTCCTAGAGACTGATAGGGACTGTGTAGAGAATGACTTCAGCAAGAAAGTAGGGTCCTAGAGACTGATAGGGACTGTGTAGAGAATGACTACAGCAAGAAAGTAGGGTCCTAGAGACTGATAGGGACTGTAGAGAATGACTGCAGCAAGAAAGTAGGGTCCTAGAGACTGATTGGGGCTGTGTAGAGAATGACTGCAGCAAGAAAGTAGGGTCCTAGAGACTATTAGGGACTGTGTAGAGAATGACTGCAGCAAGAAAGTAGGGTCCTAGAGACTGATAGGGACTGGGTAGAGAATGACTGCAGCAACAAAGTAGGGTCCTAGAGAATAGGGACTGTGTAGAGAATGCAGCAACAAAGTAGGGTCCTAGAGACTGATAGGGACTGTGTAGAGAATGACTTCAGCAAGAAAGTAGGGTCCTAGAGACTGATAGGGACTGTGTAGAGAATGACTGCAGCAACAAAGTAGGGTCCTAGAGACTGATAGGGGACTGTGTAGAGAATGACTGCAGCAACAAAGTAGGGTCCTAGAGACTGATAGGGACTGTGTAGATAATGACTGCAGCAACAGAGTAGGGTCTTAGAGACTGATAGGGACTGTGTAGAGAATGACTACAGCAAGAAAGTAGGGTCCTAGAGACTGATAGGGACTGTAGAGAATGACTGCAGCAAGAAAGTAGGGTCCTAGAGACTGATTGGGGCTGTGTAGAGAATGACTGCAGCAAGAAAGTAGGGTCCTAGAGACTATTAGGGACTGTGTAGAGAATGACTGCAGCAAGAAAGTAGGGTCCTAGAGACTGATAGGGACTGGGTAGAGAATGACTGCAGCAACAAAGTAGGGTCCTAGAGACTGATAGGGACTGTGTAGAGAATGACTTCAGCAACAAAGTAGGGTCCTAGAGACTGATGGGGACTGTGTAGAGAATGAGTACAGCAAGAAAGTAGGGTCCTAGAGACTGATGGGGACTGTGTAGAGAATGACTGCAGCAACAAAGTAGGGTCCTAGAGACTGATAGGGACTGTGTAGAGAATGACTGCAGCAACAAAGTAGGGTCCTAGAGACTGATAGGGACTGTGTAGATAATGACTGCAGCAACAGAGTAGGGTCTTAGAGACTGATAGGGACTGTGTAGAGAATGACTGCAGCAAGAAAGTAGGGTCCTAGAGACTGATAGGGACTGTGTAGAGAATGACTGCAGCAACAAAGTAGGGTCCTAGAGACTATTAGGGACTGTAGAGAATGACTGCAGCAAGAAAGTAGGGTCCTAGAGACTATTAGGGTCTGTGTAGAGAATGACTGCAGCAACAAAGTAGGGTCCTAGAGACTGATAGGGACTGTGTAGAGAATGACTGCAGCAACAAAGTAGGGTCCTAGAGACTATTAGGGACTGTAGAGAATGACTGCAGCAAGAAAGTAGGGTCCTAGAGACTGATAGGGACTGTGTAGAGAATGACTGCAGCAACAAAGTAGGGTCCTAGAGACTATTAGGGACTGTAGAGAATGACTGCAGCAAGAAAGTAGGGTCCTAGAGACTGATAGGGGCTGTGTAGAGAATGACTGCAGCAAGAAAGTAGGGTCCTAGAGACTATTAGGGACTGTAGAGAATGTACAGCAAGAAAGTAGGGTCCTAGAGACTGATCTGTGTAGAGAATGACTGCAGCAACAAAGTAGGGTCCTAGAGACTGATAGGGACTGTGTAGAGAATGACTGCAGCAACAAAGTAGGGTCCTAGAGACTATTAGGGACTGTGTAGAGAATGACTGCAGCAAGAAAGTAGGGTCCTAGAGACTGATAGGGACTGTGTAGAGAATGACTGCAGCAAGAAAGTAGGGTCCTAGAGACTGATAGGGACTGTGTAGAGAATGACTGCAGCAAGAAAGTAGGGTCCTAGAGACTGGTAGGGACTGTATAGAGAATGACTGCAGCAACAAAGTAGGGTCCTAGAGACTATTAGGGACTGTGTAGAGAATGACTGCAGCAAGAAAGTAGGGTCCTAGAGACTGATAGGGACTGTGTAGAGAATGACTGCAGCAACAAAGTAGGGTCCTAGAGACTGATAGGGACTGTGTAGAGAATGACTGCAGCAAGAAAGTAGGGTCCTAGAGACTGATAGGGACTGTGTAGAGAATGACTGCAGCAACAAAGTAGGGTCCTAGAGACTGATAGGGACTGTGTAGAGAATGACTGCAGCAAGAAAGTAGGGTCCTAGAGACTGATAGGGACTGTGTAGAGAATGACTGCAGCAAGAAAGTAGGGTCCTAGAGACTGATAGGGACTGTGTAGAGAATGACTGCAGCAAGAAAGTAGGGTCCTAGAGACTGATAGGGACTGTAGAGAATGACTGCAGCAAGAAAGTAGGGTCCTAGAGACTGATAGGGACTGTGTAGAGAATGAGTACAGCAAGAAAGTAGGGTCCTAGAGACTGATAGGGGCTGTGTAGAGAATGACTGCAGCAAGAAAGTAGGGTCCTAGAGACTGATAAGGACTGTAGAGAATGACTGCAGCAAGAAAATAGGGTCCTAGAGACTGATAGCCCTGGACCGTCATGCTGCTCTGATTACCTGTGTGTCTTATTACTGTTAAAAAACAGTATTTTATGGACTAACAGTAGGTACATAACCAAACCAAGTCCTGATGTTAATGACGTTAATGACACTGAACTTTGTGTGTGTGTGTGTGTGTTTTCAGTCGGATGAGCCTATTATGACCACTCCTTTGGTAAGTCTTTGTATGATTGTGTGTGTGTGCGTGTGCGTGTGTGTGTGTGTGACTATGAACATGCACACAATGCATCTGTGTGTGTGTGTGCATGTGCATACATATTTCATGATTTTGTTTGTTCATGTGTGTATGTCTGTGTTAGTGTGTGTGTGTGCGTGCGTGCGTGCACGCATGTGTGTTTATGTGTGTATGTGTGTGTGTGTGTGTGTGTGTGTAGTGTATCAGTATCACGGTATGTGTAACTGGTTGTTGTGTGTTTGTGTGCGTGTTCATTTTATATGGTGTTTAGGGGGTGGGAGTGGGTGGGATGTTGCAATAAGTGAACAACTCAATAATCCAGCTTTAACTTTGTTGGAAAGTTTTTAAAAACCTAGTGTGGCTACTTGGATAGACTTCACATGCACATATTAGTGGGTTTAACCTTGTTGGAAAGTTGTTTTAACCTAGTGTGGCTACTTGGATAGACTTCACATGCACATATTAGTGGGTTTAACCTTATTGGAAAGTTGTTTTAACCTAGTGTGGCTACTTGTATAGACTTCACATGCACGTATTAGTGGGTTTAACCTTGTTGGAAAGTTGTTTTAACCTAGTGTGGCTACTTGGATAGACTTCACATGCACATATTAGTGGGTTTAACCTTGTTGGAAAGTTGATTTAGCCTAGTGTGGCTACTTGGATAGACTTCACATGCACGTATTAGTGGGTTTAACCTTGTTGGAAAGTTGTTTTAGCCTAGTGTGGCTACTTGGATGGACTTCACATGCACAGCTTTCTGGAGGGCGGCAGCCGGCTGACATTTCAGCCACTCCCTTTGGTCTGGGGGAACTTGGGGGGCTGCCCGGCCTGGACAACATGGGGATGGGCTCCGCTAACTTCATGGACATGCAGCAACGCATGCAGAGAGAGGTCAGTGTGTGGGGGTGTGGTGTGGGGGTGTGGAGATGTGTGCTAACTTCATGGACATGCAGCAACGCATGCAGAGAGAGGTCAGTGTGTGGGGGTGTGGTGTGGGGGTGTGGAGATGTGTGCTAACTTCATGGACATGCAGCAACGCATGCAGAGAGAGGTCAGTGTGTGGGGGTGTGGTGTGGGGGTGTGGAGATGTGTGCTAACTTCATGGACATGCAGCAACGCATGCAGAGAGAGGTGAGTGTGTAGGGGTGGGCAGCTGATGGTGTGTGTGTGTGTGTGTGTGTGTGTGTGTGTGTGTGTGTGTGTGTGTGTGTGTGTGTGTGTGTGTGTGTGTGTGTGTGTGTGTGTGCGTGTGTGTGTGTGTGTGTGTGGAGATGTGTGCTAACTTCATCAGGCATGAAAGAGTTCCGCTTTTCGCGAAAAATTCGCGTAAATTTGTAAAAACTTGCGTGGAAAAAAAAAAATCTGCGTAAATGAATGACCAATCTTGCCTTATTCGTATATGTACAAGTCTGTATTTGGCGATTCTCAAACTGGTTAACCGGAAGTCGCTTTAGTTCACTCGCTTCAAAGTTGCGCGAAGGAAGGCGAGATGAGTATCTCTCGCTCACGAAAAGCATCGATGCTAGTTGAAAATGTGTGTGGAAGGGTATTTGAGCGGACGAAATGTTCGGCCCCCCTCCCCGCTGAATCAAATTTTTGACGTGAGGTAGGTGGTTTAAAAAATTATTTTTGGAATGTTGCATAGCCCCCCCCCCCCCCCCCCCCCCCGCCCCATCAACAAAACGTCGGACGATATGTGAAAATCCTGATGGAAGGATTTGTGCTCTGGTGAAAAAAATTTCATTGTTTGAAGCTTGTAAGCTGGCTGTGTTTAAAAAATATAGTGGAGGAACGTTTGCCCACCCCGCTCAACAAAACTACCGACGTGAGGTGAAAATCCGGGTGGAAGGGTTTTTCGGACGAAATTTTTTCCTCTTTTTTGATCTCCATCCACTTTCATGCCTGTTCATGGACATGCAGCAACGCATGCAGAGAGAGGTGAGTGTGTAGGGGTGGGCAGCTGATGGTGTGTGTGTGTGTGTGTGGAGATGTGTGCTAACTTCATGGACATGCAGCAACGCATGCAGAGAGAGTTGCTGCATGCAGAGAGAGGTCAGTGTGTAGGGGTGGGCAGCTGATGGTGTGTGTGTGGAGATGTGTCCTAACTTCATGGACATGCAGCAACGCATGCAGAGAGAGGTGAGTGTGTAGTGGTGGGCAGGTAATGGTGTGTGTGTGTGTGTGTGGAGATGTGTGTTAACTTCATGGACATGCAGCAACGCATGCACAGAGAGGTGAGTGTAGGGGTGGGCAGGTAATGGTGTGTGTGTGTGGAGATGTGTGCTAACTTTATGGACATGCAGCAACGCATGCACAGAGAGGTGAGTGTAGGGGTGTATAGCATTGGCTATATTCGTAAATACCTCTCAGATGAAGCCACAGCAAAGCTTGTTACTTCCCTCATCCTATCTCGTATTGACTACTGTAATGCTCTCCTTTCTGGCCTATCAGTCTCTTCTCTATCTTGTCTCCAGCGTATTCAAAACACAGCTGCTCGTCTTGTCCTTAGGAAGAAAAAGTTCGATCATGTTAGCCCTCTTCTGCGTTCTTTGCACTGGCTTCCTGTCGCAGACAGAATTGAGTATAAATTAAACACACTTTGCTATAAATCTATTCATAAAGCTGCTCCATCTTACCTCTGTGACAATATTTCCATCTATACGCCAGCTCGCACTTTACGTTCAGTTTCTGACCCTCTTTCTCTCCAGATCCCTAGGTATAAGCTTTCAACTGTTGGTCGGCGCTCTTTTGCTGTCTCAGGACCGACCTCCTGGAACAAACTTCCTCTCTCCCTCCGTCAGCGACCGACTCTCTCTGCTTTCAAAGCTAACCTCAAAACCCACCTGTTCCCCCATCATTAAAGCTCCTCTCTCTTTATCTTCTCTCTCTTGCCATTAGGTCTGTTTCTGCTATATTCCATTTATGTTATCTGTGTGTGTTCGCGTTGTAAAACTTGTATTGCGTTTGTGTTTGAATGCGCTTTGAATGCTAACATGTGTGTGCGCTTTGATTTGATTTCTATCAAGATTCAGCGCCGTATAAATACTGTATGTTGTTGTTGTTGTTGTTGTGGTCTGTGTGTGTGGAGATGTGTGTTAACTTCATGGACAGTCAGCAACACATGCAGAGAGACATGAGTGTATAGGGGTGGGCAGGTAATGGTGTGTATGTGTGTGTGGAGATGTGTGCTAACTTCATGGACATGCAGCAACGCATGCACAGAGAGGTGAGTGTGTAGGGGTGGGCTCCGCTAACTTCATGGACATGCAGCAACGCATGCAGAGGGAGGTGAGTGTAGGGGTGGGCAGGTAATGGTGTGTGTGTGGAGATGTGTGTTAACTTCATGGACATGCACAGCAGCAACGCATGCAGAGGGAGGTGAGTGTGTAGGGGTTGGCAGGTAATGGTGTGTGTTCATGTGTGCATTCTTTTGCTCCTGGAACAAACTTCCTCTATCCCTCCGTCTGTGACCAACCCTTTGTGCCATCAAATCTTATCTCAAAACCCACCTGTTCCCCCGTCAATGAAGCTCACTCTCTCTCTCTCTTACTTTTAGGACTCCTTACTGCTACTGTGCTAGGTGCTAGGGCCTATGCTCGGCTACAGACAGAAAGGCACCTGCATGACTCCTTACTGCTACTGTGCTAGGTACTAGGGCCTATGCTCGGCTACAGACAGAAAGGCACCTGCATGACTCCTTACTGCTACTGTGCTAGGTACTAGGGCCTATGCTCGGCTACAGACAGAAAGGCACCTGCATGACTCCTTACTGCTACTGTGCTAGGTGCTAGGGCCTATGCTCGGCTACAGACAGAAAGGCACCTGCATGACTCCTTACTGCTACTGTGCTAGGTGCTAGGGCCTATGCTCGGCTACAGACAGAAAGGCACCTGCATGACTCCTTACTGCTACTGTGCTAGGTACTAGGGCCTATGCCTATTCAGCAAAGACTTTGACAAGAGAAATGCACACAGAACGCTTTGTGCTGCGGGAAATAATTGCATGGCATCGCAGGATGTGACGATGTGTTGTCTGCCAGCATCTGTGCTCTTGCTGACGACACTTGTTTAGAACTGTGCTGTATACTGTTCTTTTCCCCATGATTGATCTAAAATGTCCTGATAGCACTTTGACTCAGTTTGAGCAAGTTTCGATGTTCCAATACATCTCAGGTAAAAGCAATAACAGCATACCACACAATATTGCCTTTGAAACACTGTTTTCTCGTTGATAGCAAGTTACACATAGACTAGAAGTATGCCTAGTCTATGTGTAACTTGCTATCATTGAGAAAACAGTGTATCAAAGGTAAAAAAAACAAAGGCAACACACGATGATACTGATGACGAGGGTAATTTTGATAAGGATGATGATATTGATGATGATGACTTTAATGATGACGATGATGATGCTTTTTTTTCAACAGTTGATGAGCAATCCAGAAATGTTGCGTCAGATGATGGAGAATCCTTTCGTTCAACGCATGACGTCCAACCCTGATCTGATGAGACAGCTGGTGATGGTCAACCCACAAATGAGGGACCTGATGGAGGTATGGGCAGACAGACAGAGAGACAGACAAACATCTTCAGAGTGATGGTCAACCCACAAATGAGGGACCTCATGGAGGTATGGGACAGAGAGACAGACAGACAGACATCTTCAGGGAGATGGTCAGCCCACAAATGAGGGACCTCATGGAGGTATGGGACAGACAGAGAGACATCTTCAGGGAGATGGTCAACCCTCAAATGAGGGACCTCATGGAGGTATGGGACAGACAGACAGAGAGACAGACAGACATCTTCAGGGTGATGGTCAACCCACAAATGAGGGACCTGATGGAGGTATGGGACAGACAGACAGAGATACAGACAGACATCTTCAGGGAGATGGTCAACCCTCAAATGAGGGACCTGATGGAGGTATGGGACAGAGAGACAGACAGACAGACATCTTCAGGGAGATGGTCAACCCTCAAATGAGGGACCTCATGGAGGTATGGGACAGAGAGACAGACAGACATCTTCAGGGAGATGGTCAACCCACAAATGAGGGACCTGATGGAGTATGGGACAGAGAGACAGACAGACAGACAAACAGATAGACAGACTGACAGAGAGACAGACAGACATCTTCAGGGTGATGGTCAACCCACAAATGAGAGACCTGATGGAGTATGGGACAGAGAGACAGACAGACAGACAAACAGATAGACAGACTGACAGAGAGACAGACAGACATCTTCAGGGTGATGGTCAACCCACAAATGAGG
Source organism: Phymorhynchus buccinoides (assembly GCA_017654935.2). Taxonomy (NCBI): domain Eukaryota; kingdom Metazoa; phylum Mollusca; class Gastropoda; order Neogastropoda; family Raphitomidae; genus Phymorhynchus; species Phymorhynchus buccinoides. The sequence goes on from CM065693.1 coordinate 2,295,287, forward strand.
GACCCCATGGAGGTATGGGACAGACACAGAGAGAGAGAGAGAGAAGGAGATAGACAGACGGACAGAGACTGAGAGGTTTGAACTTTGATGAGGCGACAACTTAGGCTGAACCTACAATTGAGTGACCGTTCAGAGATATAGGAGAGAGACAGAGAGAAGGAGTGAGAGAGAGACAGACAAGACTGATTGCCTGACTTAGAGAGAGTGGGTTGATAACATAACTAGTGATGGTGAATCCACAACTGAGAGGTATAGGAGAGAGACAGAGAGAGAAAGACGGAGACAGACTGACTGACTGACTGACTGAGAGAGGTTTGATGAGGCGCCTAGTGACGGTGAATCTACCAATGAGTGACCTTTTGGAGGCATTGGGAGAGAGACTGAGAGAGAAAGACAGGCAGGCAAACAGACACAGACTGAGAGAAAGAGAGGCGGATCAAGGAGGGGGGGGGGGGGGGGACAGAGAGAACTAAGGAATGTGACTTTATGGATATACCATTATGGATATCTTCACTACAAAGTGCAGACTTGCTGCATAATGGCGACAGTCTAATCAAAAGTTAGATATAAACTTGGGGTATTTTCACAGACAAAAAGAGTATTTTCACACACAAAGATTTCGTATCATTGGATTGTGCAGTTAAGTTTCAGTTAAGAACCCTGATTGATTGAAGAAAATTTATTTTGCTAGCTTCGATTTTAAGTCATTTACTGATTTAGAGTCAGATTTTCGAATTATTCTGCTTGTAAAAAAAATTGGTATAAAAGCTATAAAGAATTATCTTTGGCCCAATTAGTTGTTTCATTCGCTCTGAGGTGGTGGTGGTTGGTTGATGGTTCATCCCACATTTGCTCTATGTCGCCTTGCGGACATTAAACCCCACTATCACACATTAACCCAATGAGAAATGTATTGTGGTTGAGGGTCCTTGGCCGTCTTCTTGCTGTCTACACTGGGGCACAGTGTGTGCTGTTAGTGTGCATATTATTGATTGTTGGAGGTGAATGGTCACTGTTGGGGGATGTCATTCCATTCTGTGCTGTTTGTGTGCATATTATTGATTATTGGAGGTGAATGGTCACTGTTGGGGGATGTCATTCCATTCTGTGCTGTTTGTGTGCATATTATTAATTATTGGAGGTGAATGGTCACTGTTGGGGGATGTCATTCCATTCTGTGCTGTTTGTGTGCATATTATTGATTATTGGAGGTGAATGGTCACTGTTGGGGGATGTCATTCCATTCTGTGCTGTTTGTGTGCATATTATTGATTATTGGAGGTGAATGGTCACTGTTGGGGGATGTCATTCCATTCTGTGCTGTTTGTGTGCATATTATTGGAGGTAGGTGGTCACTGTTGGGGGATGTCATTCCATTCTGTGCATATTAATTATTGTAGGTAGATGGTCACTGTTGGGGGATGTCATTCCATTCTGTGCATATTAATTATTGTAGGTAGATGGTCACTGTTGGGGGATGTCATTCCATTCTGTGCATATTAATTATTGTAGGTAGATGGTCACTGTTGGGGGATGTCATTCCATTGTGTGCATATTAATTATTGAAGGTAGATGGTCACTGTTGGGGGATGTCATTCCATTCTGTGCATATTAATTATTGGAGGTAGATGGTCACTGTTGGGGGATGTCATTCCATTCTGTGCATATTAATTATTGTAGGTAGATGGTCACTGTTGGGGGATGTCATTCCATTCTGTGCTGTTTGTGTGCATATTATTGGAGGTAGATGGTCACTGTTGGGGGATGTCATTCCATTGTGTGCATATTAATTATTGTAGGTAGATGGTCACTGTTGGGGGATGTCATTCCATTCTGTGCATATTAATTATTGTAGGTAGATGGTCACTGTTGGGGGATGTCATTCCATTGTGTGCATATTAATTATTGTAGGTAGATGGTCACTGTTGGGGGATGTCATTCCATTGTGTGCATATTAATTATTGTAGGTAGATGGTCACTGTTGGGGGATGTCATTCCATTCTGTGCATATTAATTATTGTAGGTAGATGGTCACTGTTGGGGGATGTCATTCCATTCTGTGCATATTAATTATTGTAGGTAGATGGTCACTGTTGGGGGATGTCATTCCATTCTGTGCTGTTTGTGTGCATATTATTGGAGGTAGATGGTCACTGTTGGGGGATGTCATTCCATTGTGTGCATATTAATTATTGTAGGTAGATGGTCACTGTTGGGGGATGTCATTCCATTCTGTGCATATTAATTATTGTAGGTAGATGGTCACTGTTTGGGGATGTCATTCCATTCTGTGCATATTAATTATTGTAGGTAGATGGTCACTGTTGGGGGATGTCATTCCATTGTGTGCATATTAATTATTGTAGGTAGATGGTCACTGTTGGGGGATGTCATTCCATTCTGTGCATATTAATTATTGTAGGTAGATGGTCACTGTTGGGGGATGTCATTCCATTCTGTGCATATTAATTATTGTAGGTAGATGGTCACTGTTGGGGGATGTCATTCCATTCTGTGCATATTATTGTAGGTAGATGGTCACTGTTGGGGGATGTCATTCCATTGTGTGCATATTAATTATTGTAGGTAGATGGTCACTGTTGGGGGATGTCATTCCATTCTGTGCATATTAATTATTGTAGGTAGATGGTCACTGTTGGGGGATGTCATTCCATTCTGTGCATATTATTGTAGGTAGATGGTCACTGTTGGGGGATGTCATTCCATTGTGTGCATATTAATTATTGTAGGTAGATGGTCACTGTTGAGGGATGTCATTCCATTGTGTGCATATTAATTATTGTAGGTAGATGGTCACTGTTGGGGGATGTCATTCCATTGTGTGCATATTAATTATTGTAGGTAGATGGTCACTGTTGGGGGATGTCATTCCATTCTGTGCATATTAATTATTGTAGGTAGATGGTCACTGTTGGGGGATGTCATTCCATTGTGTGCATATTAATTATTGTAGGTAGATGGTCACTGTTGGGGGATGTCATTCCATTGTGTGCATATTATTGTAGGTAGATGGTCACTGTTGGGGGATGTCATTCCATTGTGTGCATATTAATTATTGTAGGTAGATGGTCACTGTTGGGGGATGTCATTCCATTCTGTGCATATTAATTATTGTAGGTAGATGGTCACTGTTGGGGGATGTCATTCCATTCTGTGCATATTATTGTAGGTAGATGGTCACTGTTGGGGGATGTCATTCCATTGTGTGCATATTAATTATTGTAGGTAGATGGTCACTGTTGAGGGATGTCATTCCATTGTGTGCATATTAATTATTGTAGGTAGATGGTCACTGTTGGGGGATGTCATTCCATTGTGTGCATATTAATTATTGTAGGTAGATGGTCACTGTTGAGGGATGTCATTCCATTCTGTGCATATTATTGTAGGTAGATGGTCACTGTTGGGGGATGTCATTCCATTGTGTGCATATTAATTATTGTAGGTAGATGGTCACTGTTGGGGGATGTCATTCCATTGTGTGCATATTAATTATTGTAGGTAGATGGTCACTGTTGGGGGATGTCATTCCATTCTGTGCATATTATTGTAGGTAGATGGTCACTGTTGGGGGATGTCATTCCATTGTGTGCATATTAATTATTGTAGGTAGATGGTCACTGTTGAGGGATGTCATTCCATTCTGTGCATATTAATTATTGTAGGTAGATGGTCACTGTTGGGGGATGTCATTCCATTCTGTGCATATTAATTATTGTAGGTAGATGGTCACTGTTGGGGGATGTCATTCCATTCTGTGCATATTATTGTAGGTAGATGGTCACTGTTGGGGGATGTCATTCCATTGTGTGCATATTAATTATTGTAGGTAGATGGTCACTGTTGAGGGATGTCATTCCATTCTGTGCATATTAATTATTGTAGGTAGATGGTCACTGTTGGGGGATGTCATTCCATTCTGTGCATATTAATTATTGTAGGTAGATGGTCACTGTTGAGGGATGTCATTCCATTCTGTGCATATTAATTATTGTAGGTAGATGGTCACTGTTGGGGGATGTCATTCCATTCTGTGCATATTAATTATTGTAGGTAGATGGTCACTGTTGGGGGATGTCATTCCATTCTGTGCATATTATTGTAGGTAGATGGTCACTGTTGGGGGATGTCATTCCATTGTGTGCATATTAATTATTGTAGGTAGATGGTCACTGTTGGGGGATGTCATTCCATTCTGTGCATATTAATTATTGTAGGTAGATGGTCACTGTTGGGGGATGTCATTCCATTGTGTGCATATTAATTATTGTAGGTAGGTGGTCACTGTTGGGGGATGTCATTCCATTGTGTGCATATTAATTATTGTAGGTAGATGGTCACTGTTGAGGGATGTCATTCCATTGTGTGCATATTAATTATTGTAGGTAGATGGTCACTGTTGGGGGATGTCATTCCATTCTGTGCATATTAATTATTGTAGGTAGGTGGTCACTGTTGGGGGATGTCATTCCATTGTGTGCATATTAATTATTGTAGGTAGATGGTCACTGTTGGGGGATGTCATTCCATTGTGTGCATATTAATTATTGTAGGTAGATGGTCACTGTTGGGGGATGTCATTCCATTCTGTGCATATTAATTATTGTAGGTAGATGGTCACTGTTGGGGGATGTCATTCCATTGTGTGCATATTAATTATTGTAGGTAGATGGTCACTGTTGGGGGATGTCATTCCATTCTGTGCATATTAATTATTGTAGGTAGATGGTCACTGTTGGGGGATGTCATTCCATTCTGTGCATATTAATTATTGTAGGTAGATGGTCACTGTTGGGGGATGTCATTCCATTCTGTGCATATTAATTATTGTAGGTAGATGGTCACTGTTGGGGGATGTCATTCCATTCTGTGCATATTAATTATTGTAGGTAGATGGTCACTGTTGGGGGATGTCATTCCATTGTGTGCATATTAATTATTGTAGGTAGATGGTCACTGTTGAGGGATGTCATTCCATTCTGTGCATATTAATTATTGTAGGTAGATGGTCACTGTTGGGGGATGTCATTCCATTGTGTGCATATTATTGTAGGTAGATGGTCACTGTTGAGGGATGTCATTCCATTCTGTGCATATTAATTATTGTAGGTAGATGGT
>CM065693.1:2305425-2345425 GCA_017654935.2 Phymorhynchus buccinoides
AGAGAGAGAGAGAAAGAGGGTAAGAGAGAGAAACTTGAAACTTTAAAAAAATGTTATTACGCAAGGATTGAGATTTGAGGCCAAGCCTATTCTTATAATCTGTCCTTGGGACGTAAACAAGACGAGGACAAAACAGTCAGGCAACAGGCATCAATAAACAAAGTTGGAGCAGAACGAAATAACCAAACAGATAACAACAAAAGTCAGGCTTTGCACGGTCTTTGAAGGTCTTTGAAAATTGGCTTTGGTCTGTGAAAACCGTTGAATGGTTTCTGAAAACGTCCTTAACACTTTAAAAAGTCATTGACGCCGTCAGATTGTTTTTACTTTGCCTCCCGAATTAACCTATGTGACCTAGCACCATGAAAGGGGCATTAAGTGTCAGACTGACCATTCTAACAAAATTATACACTTCAAAACTTCAGACAATTTTCTTTCTAATGATACAAGAACCATTCTTGTATCTTTTTCTGTTCCAGAGTTATGAGCATTTAAAGTTATTAGGGTGAGCATCGGCCATTTTGAGAAAACAGTCTAAAGTCTAGCCTAGCTGAAGAAAATGCATTGACCTACTCGTTTTAAAGCACTTATCATATGAGACCATTTAGAGACCATATTAAAGATTGTCCTTTATAAATATGAAAATTGAAAGATAAGATGCTGGAGAAGATAAAAATACCCTTATCTCAAAATTGCCCCCCCAAAAATGATTTTTTGACTTTGCAAGCCTGTTGTGAGAAACTAGCCCAGCGACTTAATGTCCCTTTCGTGGTGCTGGGTCACATGTAGTGAGGATATCTAGGCATGGGGAACAAATGAAGTCATTGGTCAAAGTTCAAGGTCACTGAGGCCGAGAATGTGCCGCGCGGCTGGTGATTTAGCATCTCCACGCTCTAGTTTGGAAAAAAACAAAAACAACACAGTGTAGAGAGATGTTTTTAGTGCTGTGGCCTGTTCTCTGGGCTGTGGTTTGTGATGTTTGATGCGTGCGGTGATACATAGAATGAACAGTGTAGAGATCTTTTTAGAGCTGTGGCCTGTTCTCTGGGCTGTGTTTTGTGATGTTTGATGCGTGCAGTGATACATAGAATGAACAGTGTAGAGAGATGTTTTTAGTGCTGTGGCCTGTTCTCTGGGCTGTGTTTTGTGATGTTTGATGCGTGCGGTGATACATAGAATGAACAGTGTAGAGAGATGTTTTTAGTGCTGTGGCCTGTTCTCTGGGCTGTGTTTTGTGATGTTTGATGCGTGCGGTGATGCATAGAATGAACAGTGTAGAGAGATGTTTTTAGTGCTGTGGCCTGTTCTCTGGGCTGTGTTTTGTGATGTTTGATGCGTGCGGTGATGCATAGAATGAACAGTGTAGAGAGATGATTTTAGTGCTGTGGCCTGTTCTCTGGGCTGTGTTTTGTGTCTGGTGTTTGATGCGTGCAGTGATACATAGAATCAACAGTGTAGAGAGATGTTTTTAGTGCTGTGGCCTGTTCTCTGGGCTGTGTTTTGTGATGTTTGATGCGTGCGGTGATGCATAGAATGAACAGTGTAGAGAGATGTTTTTAGTGCTGTGGCCTGTTCTCTGGGCTGTGTTTTGTGATGTTTGATGCGTGCGGTGATGCATAGAATGAACAGTGTAGAGAGATGTTTTTAGTGCTGTGGCCTGTTCTCTGGGCTGTGTTTTGTGATGTTTGATGCGTGCGGTGATGCATAGAATGAACAGTGTAGAGAGATGATTTTAGTGCTGTGGCCTGTTCTCTGGGCTGTGTTTTGTGATGTTTGATGCGTGCGGTGATGCATAGAATGAACAGTGTAGAGAGATGTTTTTAGTGCTGTGGCCTGTTCTCTGGGCTGTGTTTTGTGATGTTTGATGTGCGGTGATGCATAGAATGAACAGTGTAGAGAGATGATTTTAGTGCTGTGGCCTGTTCTCTGGGCTGTGTTTTGTGTCTGGTGTTTGATGCGTGCAGTGATACATAGAATCAACAGTGTAGAGAGATGTTTTTAGAGCTGTGGCCTGTTCTCTGGGCTGTGTTTTGTGATGTTTGATGCGTGCTGTGATACATAGAATGAACAGTTTAGAGAGATGTTTTTAGAGCTGTGGCCTGTTCTCTGGGCTGTGTTTTGTGATGTTTGATGCGTGCGGTGATGCATAGAATGAACAGTGTAGAGAGATGTTTTTAGTGCTGTGGCCTGTTCTCTGGGCTGTGTTTTGTGATGTTTGATGCGTGCGGTGATGCATAGAATGAACAGTGTAGAGAGATGATTTTAGTGCTGTGGCCTGTTCTCTGGGCTGTGTTTTGTGATGTTTGATGTGCGGTGATGCATAGAATGAACAGTGTAGAGAGATGATTTTAGTGCTGTGGCCTGTTCTCTGGGCTGTGTTTTGTGTCTGGTGTTTGATGCGTGCAGTGATACATAGAATCAACAGTGTAGAGAGATGTTTTTAGAGCTGTGGCCTGTTCTCTGGGCTGTGTTTTGTGATGTTTGATGCGTGCTGTGATACATAGAATGAACAGTTTAGAGAGATGTTTTTAGAGCTGTGGCCTGTTCTCTGGGCTGTGTTTTGTGATGTTTGATGCGTGCGGTGATGCATAGAATGAACAGTGTAGAGAGATGTTTTTAGTGCTGTGGCCTGTTCTCTGGGCTGTGTTTTGTGATGTTTGATGCGTGCGGTGATGCATAGAATGAACAGTGTAGAGAGATGATTTTAGTGCTGTGGCCTGTTCTCTGGGCTGTGTTTTGTGATGTTTGATGTGCGGTGATGCATAGAATGAACAGTGTAGAGAGATGATTTTAGTGCTGTGGCCTGTTCTCTGGGCTGTGTTTTGTGTCTGGTGTTTGATGCGTGCAGTGATACATAGAATCAACAGTGTAGAGAGATGTTTTTAGAGCTGTGGCCTGTTCTCTGGGCTGTGTTTTGTGATGTTTGATGCGTGCTGTGATACATAGAATGAACAGTTTAGAGAGATGTTTTTAGAGCTGTGGCCTGTTCTCTGGGCTGTGTTTTGTGATGTTTGATGCGTGCGGTGATGCATAGAATGAACAGTGTAGAGAGATGTTTTTAGTGCTGTGGCCTGTTCTCTGGGCTGTGTTTTGTGATGTTTGATGCGTGCGGTGATGCATAGAATGAACAGTGTAGAGAGATGATTTTAGTGCTGTGGCCTGTTCTCTGGGCTGTGTTTTGTGATGTTTGATGTGCGGTGATGCATAGAATGAACAGTGTAGAGAGATGATTTTAGTGCTGTGGCCTGTTCTCTGGGCTGTGTTTTGTGTCTGGTGTTTGATGCGTGCAGTGATACATAGAATCAACAGTGTAGAGAGATGTTTTTAGAGCTGTGGCCTGTTCTCTGGGCTGTGTTTTGTGATGTTTGATGCGTGCTGTGATACATAGAATGAACAGTTTAGAGAGATGTTTTTAGAGCTGTGGCCTGTTCTCTGGGCTGTTTTGTGATGTTTGATGTGCGGTGATACATAGAATCAACAGTGTAGAGAGATGATTTTAGTGCTGTGGGCTGTGTTTTGTGATGTTTGATGTGCGGTGATACATAGAATCAACAGTGTAGAGAGATGTTTTTAGAGCTGTGGCCTGTTCTCTGGGCTGTGTTTTGTGTCTGGTGTTTGATGCGTGTGGTGATACATAGAATGCAATGCGGTGATACATAGAATGCAATGCGGTGATACATAGAATGCAATGCGGTGATACATAGAATGCAATGCGGTGATACATAGAATGCAATGCGGTGATACATAGAATGCAATGCGGTGATACATAGAATGCAATGCGGTGATGTGTGCAGATGGTCAAAATGGGGAGAGCGCAGGCCCCAACTCTACTGCTGCTTCTACTGCTGGATCTACTGCTACTACCACCAGTACTGCTTCCAATTTAGGACACAACAGTGAGTGTGTGTGTGTGTGCACCTGTCCACTTATTGTTACTATCAAAAATGTTTGTGATTCAGTAGTACAGCATTTGCAAGAATTTAAGTTTTACACAATATTTACAATGCAAATATTTTAGTACCTCACACGCGCACGCACGCACACACGCACGCACACACACACACACACACACACACTCACACACACACACACACACACACATGCACGTGCATATACATGTATGCACAACCATACACAAGTACACATACACTCACTCACTCTCACACGCACACACAGTTACAGCTTAAATTTGTGCAGTATGCTGCTGCTGCTGCTGATGGTGCTGCTGCTGCTGATGATGATGGTGATGATGATAATGATGGTGGGAGAGGGTGAGGCAGAGATAGGGGGAAGGGGATGGGGAGAGAAAGAGAGATATATGTTTTGGTTTGATTGTTGAAATAGGGTCTGTTTTATTGCCAAAGTGCTGTGCTGAGATGGGAAGGGTGGAAGGTTGTATGGATGTGAGCGCGCAAGCAGGCATGCAGTTGTTAAAGTGAGCGAGGCGTGTGAAGTGTGAAAAAATACTTTTAAAGCATGTAATTACAAGTTGTTCTTTTATAAACTGTTTGGTTTCTTGACGTGTCCAGAAAAAAATTATCCTTTTTTTTATGATGAAAAAATAAAAGTTGAGTTGAGTATTGTTGTTGATGATGATAAAAATGGTGATGATGATGATGATGATAAAAATGGTGATGATGATGATGATGATAAAAATGGTGATGATGATGATGATGATAAAAATGGTGATGATGTTGATGATGATAAAAATGGTGATGATGATGATGATGATAAAAATGGTGATGATGATGATGATGATAAAAATGGTGATGATGATGATGATGATAAAAATGGTGATGATGATGATGATGATAAAAATGGTGATGATGATGATGATGATAAAAATGGTGATGATGATGATGATGATAAAAATGGTGATGATGTTGATGATGATAAAAATGGTGATGATGATGATGATGATAAAAATGGTGATGACTGTGATGATGATAAAAATGGTGATGATGATGATGATGATAAAAATGGTGATGACTGTGATGATGATAAAAATGGTGATGATGATGATGATGATAAAAATGGTGATGACTGTGATGATGATAAAAATGGTGATGATGATGATGATGATAAAAATGGTGATGATGATGATGATGATAAAAATGATGATGATGATGATGATGATAAAAATGGTGATGATGATGATGATGATAAAAATGGTGATGATGATGATGATGATAAAAATGGTGATGATGTTGATGATGATAAAAATGGTGATGATGATGATGATGATAAAAATGGTGATGACTGTGATGATGATAAAAATGGTGATGATGATGATGATGATAAAAATGGTGATGATGATGATGATGATAAAAATGGTGATGATGATGATGATGATGATAAAAATGGTGATGATGATGATGATAATGATGATGATGATGATGATGATGATAAAAATGGTGATGATGATGATGATAAAAATGGTGATGATGATGATGATAAAAATGGTGATGATGATGATGATGATAAAAATGGTGATGATGATGATGATAAAAATGGTATGACCGTGATGATGATGATGATGATACAAATGGTGATGACTGTGATGATGATAAAAATGGTGATGATGATGATGATAAAAATAGTATGACCGTGATGATGATGATGATACAAATGGTGATGACCGTGATGATGATGATGATGATGATACAAATGGTGATGACCGTGATGATGATGATGATGATGATACAAAAAATGATGACCGTGATGATGATGATGATACAAATGGTGATGACCGTGATGATGATGATGATGATACAAATGGTGATGACCGTGATGATGATGATGATGATGATACAAATGGTGATGACCGTGATGATGATGATGATACAAATGGTGATGATGATGATGATACAAATGGTGATGACCGTGATGATGATGATGACCATAATGTTGATTATGATGACAACGATGACAGTGACACTACATACGATTTGCTGTCAATACGATTGTGACGGTGTGAATCAGGATTCACGGGAAATTCATGTATTGGGTCTGCTGGAGTATATAGAGCAGATCATATGTAGTGTTGCAGACCCTTGATGTGATGATGATTACTATGATGATGATAAAGATAATGATGACTAATTATGATGATGATGAAAATGACAACAATAATGATGATGATGTTGTTAATGGTGATGATTTTTGATGTTTCAGCGATGTTCAACTCGGCGGCCATGCAATCTCTGAGTCGCCAGATGATGAACAACCCCCAGATGATTCACAACATGATTCAGGCCCCCTACATGCAAACCATGCTGCATTCGCTGTATGACAATCCTCAACTAGCGCAACAGGTGTGTGTGTGTGTGTGTACAACATGATTCAGCCCCCTACATGCAAACCATGCTGCATTCGCTGTATGACAATCCTCAACTAGCGCAACAGGTGTGTGTGTGTGTACAACATGATTCAGCCCCCTACATGCAAACCATGCTGCATTCGCTGTATGACAATCCTCAACTAGCGCAACAGGTGTGTGTGTGTGTGTGTACAACATGATTCAGCCCCCTACATGCAAACCATGCTGCATTCGCTGTATGACAATCCTCAACTAGCGCAACAGGTGTGTGTGTGTGTGTGTGTGTACAACATGATTCAGCCCCCTACATGCAAACCATGCTGCATTCGCTGTATGACAATCCTCAACTAGCGCAACAGTGTGTGTGTGTGTGTGTGTACAACATGATTCAGCCCCCTACATGCAAACCATGCTGCATTCGCTGTATGACAATCCTCAACTAGCGCAACAGGTGTGTGTGTGTGTGTGTGTGTACAACATGATTCAGCCCCCTACATGCAAACCATGCTGCATTCGCTGTATGACAATCCTCAACTAGCGCAACAGGTGTGTGTGTGTGTGTGTGTGTGTGTACAACATGATTCAGCCCCCTACATGCAAACCATGCTGCATTCGCTGTATGACAATCCTCAACTAGCGCAACAGGTGTGTGTGTGTGTGTGTGTGTACAACATGATTCAGCCCCCTACATGCAAACCATGCTGCATTCGCTGTATGACAATCCTCAACTAGCGCAACAGGTGTGTGTGTGTGTACAACATGATTCAGCCCCCTACATGCAAACCATGCTGCATTCGCTGTATGACAATCCTCAACTAGCGCAACAGGTGTGTGTGTGTGTGTGTGTGTACAACATGATTCAGCCCCCTACATGCAAACCATGCTGCATTCGCTGTATGACAATCCTCAACTAGCGCAACAGGTGTGTGTGTGTGTGTACAACATGATTCAGCCCCCTACATGCAAACCATGCTGCATTCGCTGTATGACAATCCTCAACTAGCGCAACAGGTGTGTGTGTGTGTGTGTACAACATGATTCAGCCCCCTACATGCAAACCATGCTGCATTCGCTGTATGACAATCCTCAACTAGCGCAACAGGTGTGTGTGCGTGCGCATGCGCTGCTAGTACATGCATGTGTGAGTGCAAGAGAGAGAGAGCGAGTGATACCAAGAGCACTCAAGTCACAATGTGGAAGTAGCCGATGTTTGTGTGAGTGCAAGTGCAAGCATGGTTATGTGATTTCATTATGTTGCATGATGATGATGATGATGACAGTGATGCCGTCGATGATGATGATGTTACAGATCATTGGAGGTAACCCCTTGTTCTGTGACAACCCACAGCTGTTGGAGCAATTCACGGCTCAGCTGCCTACAATGGTGTCCCAGGTGGGTTGAAGAACAACAGCGACGCATTGTTGACTGCTTACCGTAATATGTGATAGTGCATGGGAAAAGTAGACATCATAACATTTTGGCATAAATTGAGATTTTGTCTTGATGGAGCGAAGATTCCTTGTTAATATCAGAAGACCCTCCATTAAAACACATCCTCTCATTTAACTTTAAGACCATTTTGGAACGGATGTTGGACTCTTCCTATAGAAACAACCTCCGTTATAAGACACCCTCCAATTTAAGACCAAATTTCCCTGACTTTTTGGAAGTCTTAAAATTTGAGGGTTGACTGTATTCCTCGAAAGCCTGGAAAAATCAAAGTGGTATTGTTATGTTTGATTATTCCAAGTGTTATTGTTGAGTTTGTTGGTGGCATTTTGTTTTGGGTGGGGGGAGATATGCCAACTTGACAATCTACTGCTTGTTATCCAGGGTTATCTGCCCCTGTCTTTCCCTGCGTCTCTTTTGGCATTTATCCACTGGAACTGTGCTGGTCGTATTGCAGCAGTGACCAGTCATAAGTCATAAGTTTCTTTATTGTCCATTGGCATTGTACAACGCACATGGAAACTTGTCTTCCACCGTGCAAAAATAAAAATATTAAATAAAAGTATGAAACATAAATTTACATTAACAAATATGTAGCTCTCACACCACAAATCATTCATCCGCTCTCCGCTATCCTTCTCACTCATCATGCAACCCACCACCACTTCCGCCTTCATTTTTCATCCTTTCTTTTCTTTTTTCCTTCCTTTAATAATAATAAATAATAATGAGGAAAATTTATATAGCGCCTATCCTACTATGTAGGCTACAGGGCGCTTTACACACAATTGAAATGGAATAAAAACATGAAACAAAAATCCAATAACATGAGCAGACAAAAACAATACACATATCAATCAGCAACAACAACTGCTGTGACTACTACTACTACTACTACTACTACTACTAGGACTAGGACTAATGCACGTATGCATTTTCACACAATTCACAAGCATGAAATAACAGCATAATATTGACAAAAACAACACGCACGCCCAGCACAAGCACACACATACACACGCATGCACGCGCACACACACACACACACACACACACCATGCATACATACACTCGTAAGTCATATAGGGGCCTACATGAACGCATCACACGCACACACACAACACAAACATGCGCATGCACACATACACCACACACACACATGTCGCATGCACGCACACGCACACACACGCACGTGAGCGCGCGCGCGCACACACACACACACACAGAACACGTGATGACACACACACACATAACAAGATGAACAGATAGAGTGTTCCTTTCCCCCCCCCCCCCCCCCTTTTTTGTTTAGGTAAAAAAAGTGGACCATGATGCTGATGGTGATAACGATGATGATGATGGTGACAATGATGATGATGATGCTGATGATTACAGCTGAACAACCCTGACATTGTCAGCCATGACTAACCCTCGAGCAATGGACGATGATGGTGATGATGATGATGATGATGATGATGATGATGATGATGATGATGTGATGATGATGATGATTACAGCTGAACAACCCTGACATTCAGTCAGTCATGACTAACCCTCGAGCAATGGACGGTGATGGTGATGATAATGATGATGATGATGATGGTGACAATGATGATGATGATGTGATGATGCTGCTGCTGCTGATGATTACAGCTGAACAACCCTGACATTCAGTCAGCCATGACTAACCCTCGAGCAATGGACGCAGTGATGCAGATCCAGCAAGGCATGCAGACGCTGCAAAGCGAGGCCCCCAATCTCTTTGTGGGGTAGGTATTATCAGGTGCAAACCCCGACAATTAGACACAAAACTCTGATTTTGTTATACCATGATTTTCTGTTATATTATTGGTCATATATTAAGGCGCAGGGGTCTTAGCTGGGAGCAAACACAATCTGCCTGATAGTGCGGACAATATTGTAATTTTGATTGGTTCTTTGGGGCTGGCTAATAATCGTCCTCAGTTTGTCGTTCAATCTGTTCCTCAGTTTGTCGTTCAGTCTGTTCATCAGTTTGTCGTTCAATCTGTTCATCAGTTTGTCGTTCAGTCTGTTCATCAGTTTGTCGTTCAGTCTGTTCATCAGTTTGTCGTTCAGTCTGTTCATCAGTTTGTCGTTCAATCTGTTCATCAGTTTGTCGTTCAATCTGTTCATCAGTTTGTCGTTCAATCTGTTCATCAGTTTGTCGTTCAATCTGTTCATCAGTTTGTCGTTCAGTCTGTTCATCAGTTTGTCGTTCAATCTGTTCATCAGTTTGTCGTTCAGTCTGTTCATCAGTTTGTCGTTCAATCTGTTCATCAGTTTGTCGTTCAATCTGTTCATCAGTTTGTCGTTCAATCTGTTCATCAGTTTGTCGTTCAATCTGTTCATCAGTTTGTCGTTCAATCTGTTCATCGGTTTGTCGTTCAATCTGTTCATCGGTTTGTCGTTCAATCTGTTCATCGGTTTGTCGTTCAATCTGTTCATCAGTTTGTCGTTCAATCTGTTCATCAGTTTGTCGTTCAATCTGTTCATCAGTTTGTCGTTCAATCTGTTCATCAGTTTGTCGTTCAATCTGTTCAGTTTCAGTTTGTCGTTCAATCTGTTCATCAGTTTGTCGTTCAATCTGTTCATCAGTTTGTCGTTCAATCTGTTCATCAGTTTGTCGTTCAATCTGTTCATCAGTTTGTCGTTCAATCTGTTCATCAGTTTGTCGTTCAATCTGTTCATCAGTTTGTCGTTCAATCTGTTCATCAGTTTGTCGTTCAGTCTGTTCATCAGTTTGTCGTTCAATCTGTTCATCAGTTTGTCGTTCAATCTGTTCATCAGTTTGTCGTTCAATCTGTTCATCAGTTTGTCGTTCAATCTGTTCATCAGTTTGTCGTTCAATCTGTTCATCAGTTTGTCGTTCAATCTGTTCATCAGTTTGTCGTTCAATCTGTTCATCGGTTTGTCGTTCAATCTGTTCATCAGTTTGTCGTTCAATCTGTTCATCAGTTTGTCGTTCAATCTGTTCATCAGTTTGTCGTTCAATCTGTTCATCAGTTTGTCGTTCAATCTGTTCATCAGTTTGTCGTTCAATCTGTTCATCAGTTTGTCGTTCAATCTGTTCATCAGTTTGTCGTTCAATCTGTTCATCAGTTTGTCGTTCAATCTGTTCATCAGTTTGTCGTTCAGTCTGTTCATCAGTTTGTCGTTCAATCTGTTCATCAGTTTGTCGTTCAATCTGTTCATCAGTTTGTCGTTCAATCTGTTCATCAGTTTGTCGTTCAATCTGTTCATCAGTTTGTCGTTCAATCTGTTCATCAGTTTGTCGTTCAATCTGTTCATCAGTTTGTCGTTCAATCTGTTCATCAGTTTGTCGTTCAATCTGTTCATCAGTTTGTCGTTCAATCTGTTCCTCAGTTTGTCGTTCAATCTGTTCATCAGTTTGTCGTTCTGTCTGTTCATCAGTTTGTCGTTCAATCTGTTCATCAGTTTGTCGTTCAATCTGTTCATCAGTTTGTCGTTCAATCTGTTCATCAGTTTGTCGTTCAATCTGTTCCTCAGTTTGTCGTTCAATCTGTTCATCAGTTTGTCGTTCAATCTGTTCATCAGTTTGTCGTTCAATCTGTTCATCAGTTTGTCGTTCAGTCTGTTCATCAGTTTGTCGTTCAATCTGTTCATCAGTTTGTCGTTCAATCTGTTCATCAGTTTGTCGTTCAATCTGTTCATCAGTTTGTCGTTCAATCTGTTCATCAGTTTGTCGTTCAATCTGTTCATCAGTTTGTCGTTCAATCTGTTCATCAGTTTGTCGTTCAATCTGTTCATCAGTTTGTCGTTCAATCTGTTCATCAGTTTGTCGTTCAATCTGTTCATCAGTTTGTCGTTCAGTCTGTTCATCAGTTTGTCGTTCAATCTGTTCATCAGTTTGTCGTTCAATCTGTTCATCAGTTTGTCGTTCAATCTGTTCATCAGTTTGTCGTTCAATCTGTTCATCAGTTTGTCGTTCAATCTGTTCATCAGTTTGTCGTTCAATCTGTTCATCAGTTTGTCGTTCAATCTGTTCATCGGTTTGTCGTTCAATCTGTTCATCGGTTTGTCGTTCAATCTGTTCATCGGTTTGTCGTTCAATCTTCAGTTTGTCAAATCTGTTCATCAGTTTGTCGTTCTGTCTGTTCATCAGTTTGTCGTTCAATCTGTTCATCAGTTTGTCGTTCAGTCTGTTCATCAGTTTGTCGTTCAATCTGTTCATCAGTTTGTCGTTCAATCTGTTCATCAGTTTGTCGTTCAATCTGTTCATCAGTTTGTCGTTCAGTCTGTTCATCAGTTTGTCGTTCAATCTGTTCATCAGTTTGTCGTTCAGTCTGTTCATCAGTTTGTCGTTCAATCTGTTCATCAGTTTGTCGTTCAATCTGTTCATCAGTTTGTCGTTCAATCTGTTCATCAGTTTGTCGTTCAATCTGTTCATCAGTTTGTCGTTCAATCTGTTCATCAGTTTGTCGTTCAATCTGTTCATCGGTTTGTCGTTCAATCTGTTCATCGGTTTGTCGTTCAATCTGTTCATCAGTTTGTCGTTCAATCTGTTCATCAGTTTGTCGTTCAATCTGTTCATCAGTTTGTCGTTCAATCTGTTCATCAGTTTGTCGTTCAATCTGTTCATCAGTTTGTCGTTCAATCTGTTCATCAGTTTGTCGTTCAATCTGTTCATCAGTTTGTCGTTCAATCTGTTCATCAGTTTGTCGTTCAATCTGTTCATCAGTTTGTCGTTCAGTCTGTTCATCAGTTTGTCGTTCAATCTGTTCATCAGTTTGTCGTTCAATCTGTTCATCAGTTTGTCGTTCAATCTGTTCATCAGTTTGTCGTTCAATCTGTTCATCAGTTTGTCGTTCAATCTGTTCATCAGTTTGTCGTTCAATCTGTTCATCAGTTTGTCGTTCAATCTGTTCATCAGTTTGTCGTTCAATCTGTTCATCGGTTTGTCGTTCAATCTGTTCCTCAGTTTGTCGTTCAATCTGTTCATCAGTTTGTCGTTCAATCTGTTCATCAGTTTGTCGTTCAATCTGTTCATCAGTTTGTCGTTCAATCTGTTCATCAGTTTGTCGTTCAATCTGTTCATCAGTTTGTCGTTCAATCTGTTCATCAGTTTGTCGTTCAATCTGTTCATCAGTTTGTCGTTCAATCTGTTCATCAGTTTGTCGTTCAGTCTGTTCATCAGTTTGTCGTTCAATCTGTTCATCAGTTTGTCGTTCAATCTGTTCATCAGTTTGTCGTTCAATCTGTTCATCAGTTTGTCGTTCAATCTGTTCATCAGTTTGTCGTTCAGTCTGTTCATCAGTTTGTCGTTCAATCTGTTCATCAGTTTGTCGTTCAATCTGTTCATCAGTTTGTCGTTCAATCTGTTCATCAGTTTGTCGTTCAATCTGTTCATCAGTTTGTCGTTCAATCTGTTCATCAGTTTGTCGTTCAATCTGTTCATCAGTTTGTCGTTCAATCTGTTCATCGGTTTGTCGTTCAATCTGTTCATCGGTTTGTTGCTCAATCTGTTCCTCAGTTTGTCAATCTGTTCCTCAGTTTGTCGTTCAATCTGTTCATCAGTTTGTCGTTCAATCTGTTCATCGGTCTTTACGGCTATCTTGCGGCCAAGGCTAGGGTGTTTAGAGCCAAGTGTTGAGGAAAAGTAAAGCAGTTGTATCTCTACGTCTTTCTCTGTGTCTTTTTTCTTTCTTTTTTTTTGGCTGTCCCATCTTCTGGGTCGTAGTGACTCATACAGTGGCGTTGCTCCCACGCCGCTCATTCCAAATCCCAATTCGCAGCTACACCCGGCTTGTTCAGGTCGCAGAATCCGAGACCAGTAGTCCAAGGGGAGCAAATCTATATTAGGCCGTCAGGAGGCATCCTTCTCTGTCTTTCTTGCTTTGAGTTTAGTACAACCATGTTGTTCACCCCCGCTTGCAATATTCTTGTTTATTTTCCTTCATTTTTCGATTTGCTGATTTAAAACTTTAATCATCCATTTGTTCGTTCATTTATGCATTTATTCCTTCCTTCGTTCATTCATGAATCCATTTATTCATTCCTTCGTTCATTCATTAATCCATTTATTCCTTCCTTCGTTCATTCATGAATCCATTTATTCCTTCCTTCGTTCATTCATTAATCCATTTATTCCTTCCTTCGTTCATTCATGAATCCATTTATTCCTTCCTTCGTTCATTCATGAATCCATTTATTCCTTCCTTCGTTCATTCATTAATCCATTTATTCCTTCCTTCGTTCATTCATGAATCCATTTATTCCTTCCTTCGTTCATTCATGAATCCATTTATTCCTTCCTTCGTTCATTCATTAATCCATTTATTCCTTCCTTCGTTCATTCATGAATCCATTTATTCCTTCCTTCGTTCATTCATGAATCCATTTATTCCTTCCTTCGTTCATTCATTAATCCATTTATTCCTTCCTTCGTTCATTCATGAATCCATTTATTCCTTCCTTCGTTCATTCATGAATCCATTTATTCCTTCCTTCGTTCATTCATTAATCCATTTATTCCTTCCTTCGTTCATTCATTAATCCATTTATTCCTTCCTTCGTTCATTCATTAATCCATTTATTCCTTCCTTCGTTCATTCATGAATCCATTTATTCCTTCCTTCGTTCATTCATTAATCCATTTATTCCTTCCTTCGTTCATTCATGAATCCATTTATTCCTTCCTTCGTTCATTCATGAATCCATTTATTCCTTCCTTCGTTCATTCATGAATCCATTTATTCCTTCCTTCGTTCATTCATTAATCCATTTATTCCTTCCTTCGTTCATTCATGAATCCATTTATTCCTTCCTTCGTTCATTCATGAATCCATTTATTCCTTCCTTCGTTCATTCATTAATCCATTTATTCCTTCCTTCATTCATTCATGAATCCATTTATTCCTTCCTTCGTTCATTCATGAATCCATTTATTCCTTCCTTCGTTCATTCATGAATCCATTTATTCCTTCCTTCGTTCATTCATGAATCCATTTATTCCTTCCTTCGTTCATTCATTAATCCATTTATTCCTTCCTTCGTTCATTCATGAATCCATTTATTCCTTCCTTCGTTCATTCATGAATCCATTTATTCCTTCCTTCATTCATTCATTAATCCATTTATTCCTTCCTTCGTTCATTCATGAATCCATTTATTCCTTCCTTCATTCATTCATTAATCCATTTATTCCTTCCTTCGTTCATTCATTAATCCATTTATTCCTTCCTTCGTTCATTCATGAATCCATTTATTCCTTGCTTCAATCATGTATTCATTCATACTTTCATTAATTAATTAATTGATAAATTCATTCATTTTTCTCTCTGTCTCTGTCTCTCCCTATCTCTGTCTCTCCCTCCCTCTCTCCCTCTATATCTGTTTCTCGCTCTAAAATATGTACGTATATATATACACAAAGCTTTAGCACTAAGAAGTCAATGTTTATCTGAAATGTAATAGAGTGCGTTAGCTGTTATATAGACTGTATGTTTGTATTGTAATTGTTACGGGCCAGAGGCCTAACAATTGAAACACATTTGACTTTGCCTTCTGTCTCTCTCTGTCTATTTCTGCCTCTCTGCCTGTCTCTTGTCTATTTCTCCATCTGTGCCTGTCTCTCTCACAGACTGTCGGGTCTGGGAGGGGCCTCAACCACCCCTGCTGACACCCCCACCCCCACCACCACCACCACCCCTGGGTCTAATCCACCCAGCCCTGCTGCCACGACAGAAACCACAGCCAGCCAACCTGCACAGCCTACTGCTACAACTGCACAGCCTACTGCTACTGCTGCACAGCCTACTGCTTCTAATCCAGAAATGTTCTCTGCTATGATGTCACATCTGACCAGTATCATGATGGGGGGACAGCAGGCGGTTAGTGTGTGTGTGTGTGTGTGTGTTTTTTGGTTTAATTTAACATCTTTTCACTTAAAGTATTTTTAGACAACTATGATATTGTAAATGATTGATATCAAAATTACACTGATATTATTTTATAAACTTAAAATAAAACTTGAATCGGTTAACAAGAACAACCAAAACTAATCTTGGTCATACCTGCCTACCGCTACGATTTGGCTGTAGCAGCTACAAAAATAAAACTTTGCTACGGAGCTACGGCAACCTCAACGTTGTTACGGGAACAAAAAAATTGCTGACGCATTTTATTTTTGCTTGTGCTGTTCCATGTTTTGTCTGTTTCCAAGAGCGGACGCACGATAATCTAGTCACTTCCGTTTTTATCAAAGTGACTGCGCATGCGTTCTTATTACTTTCTCTGAAAAAAATGGCAGACTCCAGCAGCAGTAGCGATTCGGGAGATGTTTCAAACGAAGAAAAACGAACCCAAACCAGAAAACGAAAATCATCTTGTTCTAAGAAAAAACATCTGCCTGCCGCACAAGTTTTCAAAATAGCTTACATGGAGGAATGGCCTTGCATCGTCAGAAGTCGAGTCGGTGCGAACCATGCTCACTGCAACCTCTGCCATGCGGACTTCTCTGTGAAATGGCAGTAGAGACGATTGCCGTCGACACGTTCAATCGGCCAAACATAAGCAGTACGTTTCGGCTGTCATTTCTGGATGCTACTGAAATATTTGCCATGCTACTGAAAATTGATGGCTGGGCTACTGATTGGAAAAATTCCCAGTAGGCAGGTCTGCCTGTTTAAAACAAAAATCAAAATGTCATGTAAAAGTACCAATGGGACTAAGAAGTAAATATTTTGATACATTAGACAAAAATTAATAGATAAGTGATTTAACATTATAATTTAAAAATCATCGATTGAAGGATTTTCAGGTAATTGGAAACTGGGTAGGTACTGCCTCATAAGGGGACAATGAAACAGTATATGGAATGTTAAAAGTTTCTCCCCACATATACATCTTGCAGTGTTAACATGGGAAGGTACTGCCTCATAAGGGGACAGCCAAACAGTATATGGAATGTTAAAAGTTTCTCCCCACATATACATCTTGCAGTATTAACATGGGTAGGTACTGCTTCATAAGGGGACAGCCAAACAGTATATGGAATGTTAAAAGTTTCTCCCCACATATACATCTTGCAGTATTAACATGGGTAGGTACTGCCTCATAAGGGGACAGCCAAACAGTATATGGAATGTTAAAAGTTTCTCCCCACATATACATCTTGCAGTATTAACATGGGTAGGTACTGCTTCATAAGGGGACAGCCAAACAGTATATGGAATGTTAAAAGTTTCTCCCCACATATACATCTTGCAGTATTAACATGGGTAGGTACTGCCTCATAAGGGGACAGCCAAACAGTATATGGAATGTTAAAAGTTTCTCCCCACATATACATCTTGCAGTATTAACATGGGTAGGTACTGCCTCATAAGGGGACAGCCAAACAGTATATGGAATGTTAAAAGTTTCTCCCCACATATACATCTTGCAGTATTAACATGTTTACATTTTAAAGAATTATATTTAATTCTAAAACAAACTAGAAATTTCTCTTGGAAACGATTTAACGAAGAAACGTTGCAAGAGGTATGTGAATTTACATTACAGCCCACACAAGTTTTGATGTCTTTTTCTAAAAGACTATAACATTCCTTTACAGATAAAGGAATGTTAATATTTTCACAGCCAGTTATTTGACGTGCACCTCTTCTGGCTACTCTGTCTGCCCATTCATTTCCATAAAGGTTACACTAGAACCCTTTTGGATGAGAAAATGAATAAAATGATTAATTTCAATTATGAAGTCAGATCTGTCTCTAAGCTTTATGGATTTTAGTGAGTCAACACAAAAAACAAATTGAAACATGCTCATATAATATATCGCAGATCCATAAGAATCGCTACCTACCAACTCAGCCGTGAAAATAGAATGACCTTCGCCTGTTTGAAATGATTTTTTCTTTCTTTAGTCCAGGAATGACAAATCCAGCACCGGCCACATTATTGTCAATCAGAGAGCCATCAGTATATACCTTTAAATGATCAGGATAACTTGAATGAATATGGGAATCCAGCACCGGCCACATTACTGTCCACCAGAGAGCCGTCAGTATATACCTTTAAATGATCAGGATAACTTGAATGAATATGGGAATCCAGCACCGGCCACATTACTGTCAATCAGAGAGCCGTCAGTATATACCTTTAAATGATCAGGATAACTTGAATGAATATGGGAATCCAGCACCGGCCACATTACTGTCAATCAGAGAGCCGTCAGTATATACCTTTAAATGATCAGGATAACTTAAATGAATATGGGAATCCAGCACCGGCCACATTACTGTCAATCAGAGAGCCGTCAGTATATACCTTTAAATGATCAGGATAACTTGAATGAATATGGGAACGAAAAGAAAAAGCCTGTAGATGAGGATTATCACTCTTTTTTAAATCGTCATTTGAAATGTCATGTCTGCTCTGTGAAGTTCCCATTTTTTTTTTATATCCCTTGCTTTTTTCGGAAACTGGAGATCTGATCTAAAGTTCTTTCCATTCACGTTGACATGTTCAACTGCACTGCTTCTTATAATGTATTTAGCTGAAGACAGTTCTGGGTATTCGTTAAGTGGAAGATCACCTAGCTCCCTATAGGTAGCAATAGTTGGAGTATGAACCGGAACCTAGCTCCCTATAGGTAGCAATAGTTGGAGTATGAACCGGAACCTAGCTCCCTATAGGTAGCTATAGTTGGAGTATGAACCGGAACCTAGCTCCCTATAGGTAGCAATAGTTGGAGTATGAACCGGAACCTAGCTCCCTATAGGTAGCAATAGTTGGAGTATGAACCGGAACCTAGCTCCCTATAGGTAGCAATAGTTGGAGTATGAACCGGAACCTAGCTCCCTATAGGTAGCAATAGTTGGAGTATGAACCGGAACTCCCAAAGCTCATGCATATGCCTTAAGGCTCTGCTACACGTCCACTAAAATCATACGACTGTACCATACGATTCGATCACGTGGTCTCGAAGCGCGAATCACATTTGTTCTTGGAGACCATGTGATCGAATCGTATGGTGCAGTCGTGCGATGTTATTGACGTATGGCTAGCCTAGCCTTTAGAGTCAATACTTTGTCATTTCTTAAGTAGATAATTATTTAGGAGCAGAAAAATAAAACTTCCTGGCCATAGGTCAACTTTGGTCTAACCAACGCTGTTGCAAGATGAGTCCAGCTTTTTGTTTCTTTACCCCAGTCGTGTTTGCTTATAATTTTAATCATATTTAAGTTTCGAGCTTTTGTTAAACTGGACTTTCCATGTTAACTTCGATGTAAAATATACATCTAGGAATGTTATGTCTTTCAATTGTAACTCAATTCCGTCGATAAAGAAACTTGGTAATCTTCTTCGAGGGTCTCCAGCGCTAAATACCATCATATCATCATATTACCTTTTTTCAACAGATAAACTCGGACCAATCTCTATCATATAAGAACCTATCATGAAAAAAATCTCGCCTCTGATGGGATTCGAACTCGTGATCTCCTAGCCAGTAGTGCGCGACTTAACCACAGCGGCTGGTTGAGGATGGGGTGGGTAGGTTGGTGTACCCGATTTTATGTTAGCTGGGTTATCACTGAATATTGATGTATGCGTACCATCAGGCACGTTATAATATGCTAATGTATGCGTGTTGTTCAGGGTCAGGGGGGTCAGAGGTTTTCCTCCCAGCTGGAGCAGCTGTCCACCATGGGCTTTGTCAACACAGAGGACAACGTCAGAGGTCAGTACCATGGGCTTTGATGGTCAGTACCATGGGCTATGATGGTCAGTACCATGGGCTATGATGGTCAGTACCATGGGATATGATGGTCAGTACCATGGGCTTTGTCAACACAGAGGACAATGTCAGAGGTCAGTACCATGGGCTTTGATGGTCAGTACAATGGGATTTGTCAACACCGAGGACAACGTCAGAGGTCAGTACCATGGGATTTGTCAACACAGAGGACAATGTCAGAGGTCAGTACCATGGGATTTGTCAACACCGAGGACAACGTCAGAGGTCAGTACCATGGGCTTTGATGGTCAGTACCATGGGCTTTGTCAACACAGAGGACAATGTCAGAGGTCAGTACCATGGGATTTGATGGTCAGTACCATGGGATTTGATGGTCAGTACCATGGGCTTTGTCAACACAGAGGACAATGTCAGAGGTCAGTTTGCTGTTCAGCATTTTATATCACAGAGGACAACATCAGCAAGGTTTCCTCCACCACCCCATAAAAAAAAGGGTAGACGCTGCACTTGTGTCAGCGTGCTCTCCGGGTGAGTATCCCAAATTTCACAGAGATAAGTCTCTGTGACCAGAATATAGCACATAGCAAATAAAGATGGGGCTGCTCCCACCTGGAGAGCGTGTGTCCACCAGTGACTGTCCAGCTGCAGCCCTAGATTCAGTGTGTCAGCTCCAGTGCAGTTTAATAAAGATGGGGCTGCTCCCACCCGGAGAGCGTGTGTCCACCAGTGACTGTCCAACTGGGAATGCAGCCCTATATTGAGTGTGTCCACCAGTGCAGTCAGTGACTGTCCAACTACAGCCCTAGATTCAGTGTGTCAGCTCCAGTGCAGTTTAATAAAGATGGGGCTGCTCCCACCTGGAGAGCGTGTGTCCACCAGTGACTGTCCAACTGGGAATGCAGCCCTATATTGAGTGTGTCCACCAGTGCAGTCAGTGACTGTCCAACTACAGCCCTAGATTCAGTGTGTCAACTCCAGTGCAGTTTAATAAAGATGGGGCTGCTCCCACCTGGAGAGCGTGTGTCCACCAGTGACTGTCCAACTGGGAATGCAGCCCTATATTGAGTGTGTCCACCAGTGCAGTCAGTGACTGTCCAACTACAGCCCTAGATTCAGTGTGTCAGCTCCAGTGAAGTTTTAGTGATTGTTATTACCTGTGTTGGTGGAAGTTTGCTTATAGAATCACTGCTTTGTTCATTCATTAAGCAATTCACTGTTACTGTACCAGTTTCTTTTGTCCGTCTGTGTGTGCTTTGTGTAAAAATTCTTTTATGTGCTATGACTTTCAGCCCTGACAGCGACGTTGGGTGATGTGAATGCAGCCATCGACCGACTGCTGCAGCAGAGGTGATGATGATGTTAGTGATGCGCACGGCGGATAGGCCATCGGCTTCGTTCAGTTCTACACACCACCACTGCTTCTGCATTGCTTCATTGGATATCGTGGTCATCATCATCATCGGCTTCGTTCAGTTCTACACACCACCACTGCTGCAGCTTCTGCATTGCTTCATTGGATATCGTGGTCATGGTCACCATCATCATCGGCTTCGTTCAGTTCTACACATCACCACTGCTGCAGCTTCTGCATTGCTTCATTGGATATCGTGGTCATCGTCACCATCATCATCGGCTTCGTTCAGTTCTACACACCACCACTGCTGCAGCTTCTGCATTGCTTCATTGGATATCGTGGTCATCGTCACCATCATCATCGGCTTCGTTCAGTTCTACACACCACCACTGCTGCAGCTTCTGCATTGCTTCATTGGATATCGTGGTCATCGTCACCATCATTGTCATCATAGTCGTTGACGCCATCATGCATTATTGTTTTCGTAGTCATCATTATCATAATTGTCATCCTCGTGCATTATTGTCTTCGTAATAATAATCATTATTATCATCGTTGCCAATATCTTCATCATTGTCGTCATCTTCATGCATTATTGTCTTCGTAAGCGTCATCATTATCATAATTGTCATCCTCGTGCATTGTTTTCGTAATCATCATCATTATTATCATCATTGCCATCATCAGCCATTACATCGGCGTGCCATCATCATTATTATCATCATTGCCATCATCAGCCATTACATCGGCGTGTCTACGCGGGTGCAATGTAAATGTGTATTCTCGTACCAGAGGGACTTGACACTTTCGGGTTTTAAGTGTTTTTTGTTGTTGTTTTGTTTTTTGTTTGTGATGTTTTTATCCCATACTGATAATGTTGGGTTGATGTCTAGAACATTACAAGACCATGTTTGAAATTGGGAAGCAACGTTGTAAACATGAACTGACAAATTGGGTCACACGCTCTAAACTAAATCCATTTTCGTTGATGCTTTTCATATTTTGTGCTATGTGTATATATGCTATGTTGTGTTCGGTTTATGATGGTCAGATTATTCTAACTCATTCTGCCCCAATTACAAGTATACTGGTAAACTCATGCTAACCATATCTGCCCATTTACAAGAACTCATAGCACAAATTCATCCTGATTACTGAAGCGTCCAGTTGGTTCTCATTCACAAATTGTTCACTTTGGTAGATTTAGCCTGTTTACTAAAGCTTCCTTTCCAGTCACAATCATAGTTTATCGATTTCGGAGCAGATTTCTTTTCTTTTTTTCGATGATGTAATGATGACCTTGATGTCTGAGTAATGAAATGGCAAGTAAAATCGTGTTTGAACGGATCAAGGATAATTATATTGACAGAAATATGATTCTACTGAGTGTTTTACTAATTTTAGCGAATCTAAGTGAATTAGAAAGCTCTACTTTCGATCATTACATCAAGAACAAACAATGTTTTTGGGTAAAGGTTATTTTTAGAACTACAACATTCAAATTCTATGAAACTTTGTAAACTTTTGCAACATGCATAAAATTGGCATTAACTTTTAATAATTTTAAAGCAATACAGCGAACAGTTTGAAAGTTATAGGAATGTTTCTCAACCTTTCTATAGTTATGCTCTGAGCTGTGCACAGCTGGGCCAGGGGAGGTAAGCCTGCTGCATGAATGGGTAAAGTGCACTAATGCCTGCATCATATCTTGGTGTTAAGTTTATGATGCTCACATT
The DNA here is from genome assembly GCA_017654935.2 of Phymorhynchus buccinoides. Taxonomy (NCBI): domain Eukaryota; kingdom Metazoa; phylum Mollusca; class Gastropoda; order Neogastropoda; family Raphitomidae; genus Phymorhynchus; species Phymorhynchus buccinoides. Next base: position 2,328,022 of record CM065693.1, read on the forward strand.
ATTTCATGCAATGTGTACATGCAATTTTGTGTTAAGTTTATGATAATTTTATTTTATAATGTGTACATGCTACTTACTTTGTGTTACGTTTATGATGATCAGATTATTTTGTGTCATGTGTACTACTACTATGATGCCATATTTTTTGTGTGCATGGGAAGAAAAGGAAACAGTAATTAAGAGAGACAGGATGGGTGGGGTGGGAAGGAGGGGGTAGCCTTTATTTTCTCTTTTTTTGCGGGGTGGGTTAGAGGGGCTGTTAGGGGAGAGGTTGCTCGATTGATAAGCTGACGGAGATCCAAACCCCGCGCTGGGGAGCTATGCGCAGCTTAACGGGACATCCCTGCCCCTTCCACTCCCTGCCCCTTCCACTCCCTGCCCCTCACCTAGGGTAGCTGGTTGCAGGTAGGTCCCTGAGCGCAGCCCCTTCCACTCCCTGCCCCTTCCACTAGGGTAGCCCCTTCCACTGGTTGCCCCCTTCCAGGTAGCCCCTTACTCCCTGCCCCCTTCCACTCCCTGCCCAGCTTCCACTCCCTGCCCCTTCCACTCCATGCCCCCTTCCACTCCCTGCCCCTTCCACTCCATGCCCCCTTCCACTCCCTGCCCCTTCCACTCCCTGCCCCTTCCACTCCCTGCCCCTTCCACTCCCTGCCCCTCACCTAGGGTAGCTAGTTGCTAGGTAGGTAGAGGGGTGGGTTTTGTTGTTGTTTTTTTGGCTTTGTTTTGGGCTGTGTTTGTATTTGGTGCTGTTAGGATTGAAGGGGGCTATGGTAAGGTCCACAAGGTTGTTGGGTTGTGCGCAAGTCGTGGTTTGAAGAAAGACCCCACCCCCCACCCCCCCACCCCACCCTCTTTTGCTGGGTAGACATGTAGTTTGACACACATCACTCCATTTCTCAGTTCTGTCCATGTGTCCAGTCTTGCCTTTCTTACTGCAGATTGAGCACTTCAACCTCTATCGTTTTCTGTATTTAACGTTACTTTTCATCCATTTAAACAATTAAAAAATATGTATTTGCAACTGGTAGAATTCAGGGGGGGGGGGGTGTTTATAGAACAGCAAATGGCTGTTCCTGATTCAGTTCATAGCTACTGGGACAAAGGGCTGTGTTTGTCCCATGAGAACAGGAAAGTCTGATAATGGCTGTTCCTGATTCAGTGCATAGCTACTGGGACAAAGGGCTGTGTTTGTCAAATGTATGAGAACAGGACAGTCTGGTAATGGCTGTTCCTGATTCAGTGCATAGCTACTGGGACAAAGGGCTGTGTTTGTCACATGAGAACAGGACAGTCTGGTAATGGATGTCCTGATTCAGTGCATAGCTACTGGGACAAAGGGCTGTGTTTGTCACATGAGAACAGGACAGTCTGGTAATGGATGTCCTGATTCAGTGCATAGCTACTGGGACAAAGGGCTGTGTTTGCCACATGAGAACAGGACAGTCTGGTAATGGATGTCCTGATTCAGTGCACAGCTACTGGGACAAAGGGCTGTGTTTGCCACATGAGAACAGGACAGTCTGGTAATGGATGTTCCTGATTCAGTGCATAGCTACTGGGACAAAGGGCTGTGTTTGCCACATGAGAACAGGACAGTCTGGTAATGGATGTCCTGATTCAGTGCACAGCTACTGGGACAAAGGGCTGTGTTTGTCACATGAGAACAGGACAGTCTGGTAATGGATGTTCCTGATTCAGTGCATAGCTACTGGGACAAAGGGCTGTGTTTGCCACATGAGAACAGGACAGTCTGGTAATGGATGTCCTGATTCAGTGCATAGCTACTGGGACAAAGGGCTGTGTTTGCCACATGAGAACAGGACAGTCTGGTAATGGATGTTCCTGATTCAGTGCATAGCTACTGGGACAAAGGGCTGTGTTTGCCACATGAGAACAGGACAGTCTGGTAATGGATGTTCCTGATTCAGTGCATAGCTACTGGGACAAAGGGCTGTGTTTGCCACATGAGAACAGGACAGTCTGGTAATGGATGTTCCTGATTCAGTGCATAGCTACTGGGACAAAGGGCTGTGTTTGCCACATGAGAACAGGACAGTCTGGTAATGGATGTTCCTGATTCAGTGCATAGCTACTGGGACAAAGGACTGTGTTTGTCACATGTATGAGAACAGGACAGTCTGGTAATGGATGTTCCGTCTTTTCAATGAAAAAATAATTACATGACAATGATTATTGAGAAAACTTCATTAGCTCAAAAGGTTGCTAAAATATTGCTTCATGTTCACTAAGAAAGGTAAGACTGAAATATGGAAAGGAAGAAAAAACCAAAACCAAAATGCCAATCGATCAATTTAAGAGAACCAAAGAAGAAATGTATTGTCTAGGCAGTAGCAGAAACCTTTAATTCTGGAGACTGCAGTTTAGGTCCTGGTATGAAACATGAGTGTTACCAATTTGTTTCAAATGTCAATTCCCGTCCTAGTGTTCAGTAATCTAAACTCTCTGGCATGGTATCTTTCAGCCTTTGATGGCTTAAGAGGTCATTGTTTTAGTCAGTGTAAGTCCTTCAAGGACAATGAGTGAATGTAAAATGAACCAAATGTACGTTTTATTTCTGATGCTGTTTTTAAAGTGTAAATTACAAAAACAATGTTTTGAAAGTGTTGATTTCTTCAGTTATTATTGTGCTGATTATTTCCTTCAGTCGTTTTCTACATTAAATGATATGTCAACAGGAAAAAGTCTGCCTTTAACTGGAGTTGAACCTGCGTGCGTCTGTTTTCTGTTTGTCCTCTCTACCCACTTCACCAACCAGCCCCAATGCCCTCTGATGTGAAAACTACATTAAATCATTTAAAAATTCAAACAAATTGACCAAACCATGGCATGCACCCAAAATCAACACTGGTATCATTTGTTTTTATCACATTTAATAATGATTTATGGCACCCACTGTGACAAAAAGTAGGGGTCGGTGAAGAGTAGGATTCTTATTATTTAGGGATGCGGTCGTCTAATGAAATAAACATAATTAAACTTCAGCGCTGATCAAACTAAATATGGAAGACTGATCAAATGAAACATGCATTGATATAATCTAAAAATGTATGTTCATGTTCCAGTCTTGGTTTTATGAAGCTTTACATTTATAGACCAGTTATAAAGAGCGGCAAACAATCTTTAAAAAATGTTTATACTCGTGTGCGCATGCACACACACACACTATTTCTTTGTGCATACTATTCTCTACGTGTTGGATCTTGGCACACCCCTTTCGCTATTCACATCATTATTTGCACAACATCTGCTCTATCCACACAACATTCAGTGTTTTCTAGTGGCTTCAGACTCCAGGGACCAATGAAACCGAATGCTATGAAAACCTTGGCAGACATTGGTTTTGTAGTTATTCTACACAACCTGTAGTATTTACAGCTGATCACTTACACACCTACATATGGGACTGGGCGACTTGCAACTAAGCAGCTATCTACAAAATTACGCATTGTAATTAATTGTAGTAATAGTCACATATAATATATATGTTTACCAAAACAGTGACAACATTAAAAAAAATATGTCATGGAACATTATTATAAATTATACTTGTACAGACATTGAAATTTGCATACATTTACATAAAAATCCATAACGTATTCACGTTTAAGTCGCCATGCCCCCCCAGCACTGTCGGGAAGGTCCCCAAAAGGCCAACCCATCCCTTTCAGCACAGACAGCCAGTGCCAGATGTCCCCAAAGGCCAACCCATCTCTCTGGCTGTAGCACAAACAGCCAGATGTCCCCAAAGGCCAACCCATCCCTTTCAGCACAAACAGCCAGATGTCCCCAAAGGCCAACCCATCCCTTTGACTGCAGCACAAACAGCCAGATGTCCCCAAAGACCAACCCATCCCTTTGACTGCAGCACAAACAGCCAGATGTCCCCAAAGGCCAACCCATCCCTTTGGCTGCAGCACAAACAGCCAGATGTCCCCAAAGACCAACCCATCCCTTTGGCTGCAGCACAAACAGCCAGATGTCCCCAAAGGCCAACCCATCCCTTTGGCTGCAGCACAAACAGCCAGATGTCCCCAAAGGCCCAACCCATCCCTTTGGCTGCAGCACAAACAGCCAGATGTCCCCAAAGGCCAACCCATCCCTTTGGCTGCAGCACAAACAGCCAGATGTCCCCAAAGGCCAACCCATCCCTTTAAGCACAAACAGCCAGATGTCCCCAAAGGCCAACCCATCCCTTGGCTGCAGCACAAACAGCCAGATGTCCCCAAAGGCCAACCCATCCCTTTAAGCACAAACAGCCAGATGTCCCCAAAGGCCAACCCATCCCTTTAAGCACAAACAGCCAGATGTCCACAAAGGCCAACCCATCCCTTTGACTGCAGCACAAACAGCCAGATGCCCACAAAGGCCAACCCATCCCTTTGGCTGCAGCACAAACAGCCAGATGTCCCCAAAGGCCAACCCATCCCTTTCAGCACAAACAGCCAGATGTCCCCAAAGGCCAACCCATCCCTGTGGCTGCAGCACAAACAGCCAGATGTCCCCAAAGGCCAACCCATCCCTTTCAGCACAAACAGCCAGGGACAGATGTCCCCAAAGGCCAACCCATCCCTTTGGCTGCAGCACAAACAGCCAGATGTCCACAAAGGCCAACCCATCCCTTTGACTGCAGCACAAACAGCCAGATGTCCACAAAGGCCAACCCATCCCTTTGACTGCAGAACAAACAGCCAGGGACAGATGTCCCCAAAGGCCAACCCATCCCTTTGGCTGCAGCACAAACAGCCAGATGTCCACAAAGGCCAACCCATCCCTTTGACTGCAGCACAAACAGCCAGATGTCCCCAAAGGCCAACCCATCCCTTTGACTGCAGCACAAACAGCCAGATGTCCCCAAAGGCCAACCCATCCCTTTCAGCTCAAACAGCCAGGGACATGTCCCCAAAGGCCAACCCATCCCTTTCAGCACAAACAGCCAGATGTCCCCAAAGGCCAACCCATCCCTTTGGCTGCAGCACAAACAGCCAAATGTCCCCAAAGGCCAACCCATCCCTTTCAGCTCAAACAGCCAGGGACAGATGTCCCCAAAGGCCAACCCATCCCTTTGACTGCAGCACAAACAGCCAGATGTCCCCAAAGGCCAACCCATCCCTTTGACTGCAGCACAAGTTAGTTAGTCTGTTAGTCCCGTCAACAGCTATGGTTATCTCAGGATTGTCACTGCATAAAGTTCGACCACGTATAGCAAAACAAATCCATGAATCTTAACAACGTACAAAACCTGAAAACAAAAAATGTACAATTCATAACATGACACTTCCATCATTATACCCTATAGCACGTATAAGTCCACACAGTGCTGGAAACGTGGAGCCACGCTACTCTCATTTATCGGATCCAGGTTAAAAAAACACTAAAAAAGGATAACAAATACATACAAGTAAGCTAAAGGCTTCAGCACAAACAGCCAGATGTCCCCAAAGGCCAACCCATCCCTTTGGCTGCAGCACAAACAGCCAGATGTCCTCAAAGGCCAACCCATCCCTTTGGCTGCAGCACAAACAGCCAGGGACAGATGTCCCCAAAGGCCAACCCATCCCTGTGGCTGCAGCACAAACAGCCAGATGTCCACAAAGGCCAACCCATCCCTTTGACTACAGCACAAACAGCCAGGGCCAGATGTCCCCAAAGGCCAACCCATCCCTGTGGCTGCAGCACAAACAGCCAGATGTCCCCAAAGGCCAACCCATCCCTTTCAGCTCAAACAGCCAGATGTCCCGAAAGGCCAACCCATCCCTTTCAGCACAAACAGCCAGATGTCCCCAAACGCCAACCCATCCCTCTGGCTGCAGCACAAACAGCCAGATGTCTCCAAAGGCCAACCCATCCCTTTCAGCTCAAACAGCCAGGGACAGATGTCCCCAAAGGCCAACCCATCCCTTTGACTGCAGCACAAACAGCCAGATGTCCCCAAAGGCCAACCCATCCTTTGACTGCAGCACAAGTTACTTAGTCTGTTAGTCCCGTCAACAGCTATGGTTATCTCAGGATTGTCACTGCATAAAGTTCGACCACGTATAGCAAAACAAATCCATGAATCTTAACAACGTACAAAACCTGAAAACAAAAAATGTACAATTCATAACATGACACTTCCATCATTATACCCTATAGCACGTATAAGTCCACACAGTGCTGGAAACGTGGAGCCACGCTACTCTCATTTATCGGATCCAGGTTAAAAAAAACACTAAAAAAGGATAACAAATACATACTAGTAAGCTAAAGGCTTCAGCACAAACAGCCAGATGTCCCCAAAGGCCAACCCATCCCTGTGGCTGCATAACAAACAGCCAGATGTCCACAAAGGCCAACCCATCCCTTTGGCTGCAGCACAAACAGCCAGGGACAGATGTCCCCAAAGGCCAACCCATCCCTTTGACTGCAGCACAAACAGCCAGATGTCCCCAAAGGCCAACCCATCCCTTTCAGCACAAACAGCCAGGGCCAGATGTCCCCAAAGGCCAACCCATCCCTGTGGCTGCAGCACAAACAGCCAGATGTCCCCAAAGGCCAACCCATCCATTTCAGCACAAACAGCCAGGGCCAGATGTCCCCAAAGGCCAACCCATCCCTTTGACTGCAGCACAAACAGCCAGATGTCCCCAAAGGCCAACCCATCCATTTCAGCACAAACAGCCAGGGCCAGATGTCCCCAAACGCCAACCCATCCCTCTGGCTGCAGCACAAACAGCCAGATGTCTCCAAAGGCCAACCCATCCCTTTCAACACAAACAGCCAGGGCCAGATGTCCCCAAAGGCCAACCCATCCCTTTCAGCACGAACAGCCAGATGTCCCCAAAGGCCAACCCATCCCTTTCAGCACAAACAGCCAGATGTCCCCAAAGGCCAACCCATCCCTTTCAGCACAAACAGCCAGATGTCCCCAAAGGCCAACCCATCCCTTTCAGCACAAGCAGCCAGATGTCCCCAAAGGCCAACCCATCCCTTTGGCTGCAGCACAAACAGCCAGATGTCCCCAAAGGCCAACCCATCCCTTTGACTGCAGCAGAAACAGCCAGATGTCCCCAAAGGCCAACCCATCCATTTGACTGCAGCAGAAACAGCCAGATGTTCCCAAAGGCCAACCCATCCCTCTGGCTGCAGCACAAACAGCCAGGGCCAGATGTCCCCAAAGGCCAACCCATCCATTTCAGCACAAACAGCCAGATGTCCCCAAAGGCCAACCCATCCCTTTCAGCTCAAACAGCCAGATGTCCCCAAAGGCCAACCCATCCATTTCAGCACAAACAGCCAGATGTCCCCAAAGGCCAACCCATCCCTTTCAGCACAAACAGCCAGATGTCCCCAAAGGCCAACCCATCCCTTTCAGCAGCAAAAGCCAGCCAGATGTCCCCAAAGGCCAACCCATCCCTTTCAGCACAAACAGCCAGATGTCCCCAAAGGCCAACCCATCCCTTTCAGCACAAACAGCCAGATGTCCCCAAAGGCCAACCCATCCCTTTCAGCACAAACAGCCAGATGTCCCCAAAGGCCAACCCATCCCTTTCAGCACAAACAGCCAGATGTCCCCAAAGGCCAACCCATCCCTTTGATTGCAGCACAAACAGCCAGATGTCCCCAAAGGCCAACCCATCCCTTTGACTGCAGCACAAACAGCCAGATGTCCCCAAAGGCCAACCCATCCCTTTGACTGCAGCACAAACAGCCAGATGTCCCCAAAGGCCAACCCATCCCTTTGACTGCAGCACAAACAGCCAGATGTCCCCAAAGGCCAACCCATCCCTTTGACTGCAGCAGAAACAGCCAGATGTCCCCAAAGGCCAACCCATCCATTTGACTGTAGCAGAAACAGCCAGATGTCCCCAAAGGCCAACCCATCCCTTTGACTGCAGCACAAACAGCCAGATGTCCCCAAAGGCCAACCCATCCCTTTGACTGCAGCACAAACAGCCAGATGTCCCCAAAGGCCAACCCATCCATTTGACTGCAGCACAAACAGCCAGATGTCCCCAAAGGCCAACCCATCCCTTTCAGCACAAACAGCCAGGGCCAGATGTCCCCAAAGGCCAACCCATCCCTGTGGCTGCAGCACAAACAGCCAGATGTCCCCAAAGGCCAACCCATCCATTTCAGCACAAACAGCCAGGGCCAGATGTCCCCAAAGGCCAACCCATCCCTTTGACTGCAGCACAAACAGCCAGATGTCCCCAAAGGCCAACCCATCCATTTCAGCACAAACAGCCAGGGCCAGATGTCCCCAAACGCCAACCCATCCCTCTGGCTGCAGCACAAACAGCCAGATGTCTCCAAAGGCCAACCCATCCCTTTCAGCACAAACAGCCAGGGCCAGATGTCCCCAAAGGCCAACCCATCCCTTTCAGCACGAACAGCCAGATGTCCCCAAAGGCCAACCCATCCCTTTCAGCACAAACAGCCAGATGTCCCCAAAGGCCAACCCATCCCTTTCAGCACAAACAGCCAGATGTCCCCAAAGGCCAACCCATCCCTTTCAGCACAAGCAGCCATATGTCCCCAAAGGCCAACCCATCCCTTTGGCTGCAGCACAAACAGCCAGATGTCCCCAAAGGCCAACCCATCCCTTTGACTGCAGCAGAAACAGCCAGATGTCCCCAAAGGCCAACCCATCCATTTGACTGCAGCAGAAACAGCCAGATGTTCCCAAAGGCCAACCCATCCCTTTCAGCACAAACAGCCAGATGTCCCCAAAGGCCAACCCATCCCTCTGGCTGCAGCACAAACAGCCAGGGCCAGATGTCCCCAAAGGCCAACCCATCCCTTTCAGCACAAACAGCCAGATGTCCCCAAAGGCCAACCCATCCCTTTCAGCTCAAACAGCCAGATGTCTCCAAAGGCCAACCCATCCCTTTCAGCACAAACAGCCAGATGTCCCCAAAGGCCAACCCATCCCTTTCAGCTCAAACAGCCAGATGTCCCCAAAGGCCAACCCATCCCTTTCAGCACAAACAGCCAGGGCCAGATGTCCCCAAAGGCCAACCCATCCCTTTCAGCACAAACAGCCAGATGTCCCCAAAGGCCAACCCATCCCTTTCAGCACAAACAGCCAGATGTCCCCAAAGGCCAACCCATCCCTTTCAGCACAAACAGCCAGGGCCAGATGTCCCCAAAGGCCAACCCATCCCTTTCAGCACAAGCAGCCAGATGTCCCCAAAGGCCAACCCATCCTTTTTCAGCACAAACAGCCAGATGTCCCCAAAGGCCAACCCATCCCTTTGACTGCAGCACAAACAGCCAGATGTCCCCAAAGGCCAACCCATCCCTTTGACTGCAGCACAAACAGCCAGATGTCCCCAAAGGCCAACCCATCCCTTTGACTGCAGCACAAACAGCCAGATGTCCCCAAAGGCCAACCCATCCCTTTGACTGCAGCACAAACAGCCAGATGTCCCCAAAGGCCAACCCATCCCTTTGGCTGCAGCACAAACAGCCAGATGTCCCCAAAGGCCAACCCATCCCTTTGACTGCAGCAGAAACAGCCAGATGTCCCCAAAGGCCAACCCATCCATTTGACTGTAGCAGAAACAGCCAGATGTCCCCAAAGGCCAACCCATCCCTTTGACTGCAGCACAAACAGCCAGATGTCCCCAAAGGCCAACCCATCCCTTTGACTGCAGCACAAACAGCCAGATGTCCCCAAAGGCCAACCCATCCATTTGACTGCAGCACAAACAGCCAGATGTCCCCAAAGGCCAACCCATCCATTTGACTGCAGCAGAAACAGCCAGATGTCCCCAAAGGCCAACCCATCCATTTGACTGCAGCAGAAACAGCCAGATGTCCCCAAAGGCCAACCCATCCATTTGACTGTAGCAGAAACAGCCAGATGTCCCCAAAGGCCAACCCATCCCTTTGACTGCAGCACAAACAGCCAGATGTCCCCAAAGACCAACCCATCCATTTGACTGCAGCAGAAACAGCCAGATGTTCCCAAAGGCCAACCCATCCATTTGACTGCAGCAAAAACAGCCAGATGTCCCCAAAGACCAACCCATCCATTTGACTGCAGCAGAAACAGCCAGATGTTCCCAAAGGCCAACCCATCCCTTTCAGCACAAACAGCCAGATGTCCCCAAAGGCCAACCCATCCCTCTGGCTGCAGCACAAACAGCCAGGGCCAGATGTCCCCTTGTTTGAGAGTGGCCGTGTACACACATAAGCGGACATTCCGTATGGAAACCCGTGCGCAATCCATAAATAAGTGAAACAAAGAAGGGAAAAGATTTGAGCACGTGTCCGAATTTCCCCTATATGCTTAAACTTTTATCCTTCTTTCTTCCACTTATTTAGGGTTTTCCGTACGGAACTTACGCGTCTAATGTGAACCCGGCCTCTTCCACAAAAGAATAGGCTGATCCACAGTGACAATCTTGTACAAACGACGTGGCATAGAAACATTGGTCATATGACAGCTCTCACTCTCACCGTACAACTACCCCCATCTAATGCGCTTTTCAGGGGAGGTCACCCAGTCAGGACATTGATTACCAGGGAACGTTTAGACGCAGCATTGATTTACATGCAGAAATGTTTACAATGAGGAGCACTATTTACAACCACAAAAGGGGTCTAAAAAAACTTTACAAATCGTTTGCAGAAAAACATCACAAGCTCTTGTCTGATTGCCCCCCCCCATTTTTTTAAAATCCAAACTTAATGGGCCAATCAACAAAAATAAATGCATTAACCCCGTGCAAGTCACATGATAGTTTGCCGCAATCAACCTCGAACTAGAGCGCTAATGCTTGCAAGCTATCGGCAAACAATTGGGTTTCTTAGGATTTTTGTTGCTGAATTGCGCTAACAGCTATGAGCGTTGGCTCCCGTGAAACAGGCCCCAGGTATTTACAAACATGGCACTTATTTTGTACATAATTATTTGCAAACAGGTGGCACTATTTTACAATTTTACAAACTCCACAATTTACCAACTGAACTATTTTTGCATACATTATTTACAAAAGTGAAAAAGTTCTTTTGTTTTTTTACGTGCACAGGCCTACTCTGTACTGAGTTTGTGCCAGGCCCTGCCAGGCCCTAACAATGGGAATCTGGTCCATTATAACAACTAATGTGTTTCTTGCTCAAAACAAAAACAGTTGCTCTTTCTCTTCACTCTCTCTCACCCCCTCCCCTCTCCTCTCCCCCTTCACACACACACACACACACATTTTTATCCAGTACACCACGTGAACAGACGGTAGAGGACCAGGCTCTCCACGCTGCACATGATCAGCACAGACGCTGTACACTGCCCAAATCTGCAAGCCAAGCTGGTGCCGCTTCCATCTCGGCAAAGGCGTGGACACCACCTGCAGTTCCAGCGAATCCAGTGCCGCACTAAGTACAGGTCCAACTCATTCCTCCCAAGGACCATCAGGGAGTGGAACGAACTGCGGCAGGACTCCATCGCAGCCTTTACTGCTGACGTGCGTGGCACGTCAGGACTGCAGGCTGATCAGTAACTCATCAGTCGCGGGAAACGCGTCACCTCGTGATGACGCAGTCGTGGTGTAGAAACGTCGCAGTCACCAAGGCAACAAGTGCTGCGCGTACCGTGACGAAGAAGAAAGAACGTTTCCCATTGGCTGAAGCTGAGCCGGTATACTGTTGCATATTTTCAGCTGCAAATACATAAAACATGCATGGACTTTATAAATGACAATGATGATAATACAATTTTTTTTAAAAAACAAACGAATGGCTGAATGCTCAAGTTACACACACACACACACACACACACACGCACACGCACACACACACACACACACACACACACACACACACACACACACACAGAGAGAGGCCCACACACAAACGTGTGTGCGCACACACAACACATTCTTACGTGCGCACACAACACGCATATACACAAAACTGAATAAACAAGCAATCATGCACACACACACAAATGCTCTCTCTCTCTCTCTCTCTCTCTCTCTCTCTCTCTCTCTCTCTCTCTCTCTCTCTCTCTCTCTCTCTCTCTCTCTCTCTCTCTCTCTCTCTCTCTCTCTCTCTCTCAGTGGCAGGAATGGTCTAGCCGAATACTGTAATACTGTAGATTTGACTTCTTTAGGCAAATTAAGGTGAATCATTGTGTTCCGACTTACTTATCTATGAATATTGACAAACATTTAAAATGTATTATGACTAGATTCAGATTTGGAGTTTCTGACCTACTGATACATTACTACCGTTATAGACGTCATGTTGAGAGAGACCTTATTTGTCCATTATGTAAATGTGCCTCAGAAAATGAAATTCATTTTGTTTTTTCTTGTCCTGTATTGAGTGATCTCAGGTTTCAGTTAATACCTCGGAAGTATTACAGCCAACCGTCTTTGTTTAGATTAGGAATGTTAATGTCGTCAACCAATGAACAAGTCGTTAACATGTTTGCAGTATATTTGTATAAAGCCTTTAAAATCAGGTCTACCTTATGCAGTTAGAGGTTGATGATTCCCACATGTTATGCTTATGTTTTGCTTTGTGTGTTCTTATCATTTATTATGTCTGATTATGCCTGACTATGTTCTATTGTATCACCCCCTCATGAAGGGCTATGGCCTTGATTGATTAAATATCCGTATCCGTCTCTCTCTCTCTCTCTCTCTCTCTCTCTCTCTCTCTCTCTCTCTCTCTCTCTCTCTCTCTCTCTCTCTCTCTCTCTCTCTCTCTCTCTCTCTCTCTCTCTCTCTCTCTCTCTCTCTCTCTCAGGGAGAGACACGGACAGAGAGTAGGGCAAAGAAGTACACCAAAGGATATATGTAAGACAGACAGAGACAGAGACAATCATCTTTTATTTTTAAGGGACATACACACCGCATACGATGCGACCCCATTGCGATTGTGACATTTGTGAGGCATGATTGACGTGAAATTGTACTGTCTAAACAAATCTGATGGAATCCTTCTAGTTATGTTCGCTCTATTTGTAGTCTCTCGTACAGGAATCTGATCCAATATCTCATGTTGGTGTCAGACATTGGATTGGATACTGCGGTCCACACGAGTGCAGTCAACCAAAATGGTGGAGTTGTGTTTAGACGGAAGTATTTCACGTGAATCATGACTCACAGACATCGTCACAATCGTATCGTATTGGGGGTCAAATCGTGTGCTGTGTGGCTGGGCCTTTAAGGGGCAGACACACTGCATGCGATGTGATCCTTTTGTGATCCTATTGTGATCCTATTGTGATCCTTTTGTGACGATGTCTGTGAGTCACGTGAAATACATCCGTCTAAAAAATGATTCTAATCCTTCTAGTTATGTTCGCTCACTGTTCTCATTAGAACCCAATAACGACGTTCACTGTTCTCATTAGAACCCAATATTGGACGTTCACTGTTCTCATTAGAACCCAATAACGACGTTCACTGTTCTCATTAGAACCCAATAACGACGTTCACTGTTCTCATTAGAACCCAATAACGACGTTCACTGTTCTCATTAGAACCCAATAACGACGTTCACTGTTCTCATTAGAACCCAATAACGACGTTCACTGTTCTCATTAGAACCCAATAACGACGTTCACTGTTCTCATTAGAACCCAATTGTGACGTTCACTGTTCTCATTAGAACCCAATAACGACGTTCACTATTCTCATTAGAACCCAATACAGACGTTCACTATTCTCATTAGAACCCAATAAAGACGTTCACTATTCTCATTAGAACCCAATAACGACGTTCACTATTCTCATTAGAACCCAATACAGACGTTCACTATTCTCATTAGAACCCAATACAGACGTTCACTATTCTCATTAGAACCCAATACAGACGTTCACTATTCTCATTAGAACCCAATACAGACGTTCACTATTCTCATTAGAACCCAATACAGACGTTCACTATTCTCATTAGAACCCAATACAGACGTTCACTATTCTCATTAGAACCCAATACAGACGTTCACTATTCTCATTAGAACCCAATACAGACGTTCACTATTCTCATTAGAACCCAATACAGACGTTAACTATTCTCATTAGAACCCAATACAGACGTTAACTATTCTCATTAGAACCCAATACAGACGTTCACTATTCTCATTAGAACCCAACGTTCACTATTCTCATTAGAACCCAACGTTCACTATTCTCATTATAACCCAATACAGACGTTCACTTTTCTCATTAGAACCCAATACAGACGAATTATATAAAATGTATGATAGAAAAATACAGATAATTATTTCATCAGATCCGTGTACGGGGGACCACAAAATAATATAGTGAACAAAAGCAGTAGGATTTCACCAGGTTCATTTAGACAGCAGAAAGGATAGTGTGGACTTACCACGTTTGGAGTTGACAGGATCTGCAACACCACCAATCAATTAGTTAATCAGTCAATTAATCTGTCAACTAACCAGTCAACAAAGCAATCAAACAATCGATCGATCAATCGATTAACTAATAATAAAAACAAGTCACCAGATTAATCAATTACCTTATCAATCAATGAACTAACCAGCTTGTTCTTATTCTGCGTTCTGAGGCCATAATGGAAGAGACAGGTATGTGTCCGGGTTTCACTTGTCACTGGCCCCCCTGCTGCATTCAGCCAACACACTCCGATGTCGGAGGAGCTCAAAGGGAGAACATTATTTGGACTGTTTTCTTTCTGAAGGCAGGAGAATGGGCCAGTAAGTGAGAACACTTGTAGATGGCTGTAAGACAAGGAAAAGGCAGTCAGAGAGAGTGACAGATCAGAGGAAGTTAGAGGCTCAGAACTTCCAGAAAGTGAACATTTCAGTGGGAGGTGTGGAAAGTAGCCTACAACTTAACCGAAATGCGCATGGGTACAACTCTTTCAGCTTGCACTGACTTCAGGTTGGTTGTATTGTTGTTGTTTTTTTGTACCAGAAACTGAACTTCAGTAGGGTTTTAGTTTTAATTCATAAAAAACAAACAAATCGACCACAAGCGATTTGGGGCATTTTGCCTAATGTTGTGGGGGTGGGGGTGGGGGTGAACGAGCGTACACGCATGCGTGGTTGTGCGTGCGTGCGTGAATGGATGATTGCATAATATTATGCATGTAGGTTTGCACGTGCATGCATTTGACCTTCACCTGCTTTGACCATGACTGTGACCCCTGCCAGCTGTGACCTCTCCGTGCAGCGACACACGTACAGCCCGCTGTCCTTGACCTCCGACCTTTCTATTTTTAGCACGCTGCTCAGCGACCCCGCCAGGCGGCCAGGGGTGAAGGGCGATGCCTGGGTGATGACCTTGAGACGTTCCGGGGGCGTGATTTGACCTTGGTGATAATAATGATAGTTAATGTTATCTTTCCAGAGACACCCCCCCCCCCCTTCCCTCTGCCCCAAGCCTGTAGCATGTACCTTATAATAATCAATCAATCAATCAACATTTCGATGGCTTGGAGTCAAAGCGGACTATCTTTAGATGCTCCATTGATGTATTATTGAAGCTATTTGGAAAACTAATAACTTGTACCAAAACAAGACTGCATAAATATAAAAAGCTTAATCCCCATTTTATATTATTTGTAGTCTTTTTTAATACAAATTATTATGTTTTGCAGTAACAACAATAATAAGTCAATGGACTATCAAAAGATAGTCCGTTTTGACTCTAAGCCATCGAGTGTTTAAGACATAAAGACATTCATTGTCTGGCATGCACATAAAACACACATATAAACATAGAAATAATAAGACATGCATAGTATATACATCATAAGAATTAAATTACAATGCAATATAACACACACACACACACACACACACACATATATATATATATATATATGCATATATATATATGCATACATACACACATACACATACACATACACATACACACACACACACACACACACACATACTCTCTCTCTCTCACACACACACACACACACACACACACACACACACACACACACACACACACACACACACACACACACACACACCTTGGAGGGGTCTCCCATCCCTAAGCCACTCCAGTCTGTCCAAGGTGACATCAGCCATGGTGGTGTTGCACTGAAGGTGAATGGGGTCCCCTTGCTGTAAGAAATGGCGACCGCTGATTTCTATTCCTGTAAAAAGAAGAACAGGAAACGTTGATTAATCATTGTAAACCCCCGCCAAGGAATGTGCGTTTGAAATTTGCCAGGCTTTTGTACCCACACCAACCCCACCACATTTTCGCAATGAATAAAATGTCGCAGAAAACTGTGTAGAAAGGCTCAGAGGTAAGTGCGCTCATCTCCAAAGCAGCCACCCCGTGACCAGTTCCCCCGTACCAGAACAAGGTTATTCCGCTCACCCTCCACCGGACATCATGGACAGACCGCTAAAAGGGCCCGCTACACTACATACGATTCGATGGCAATGCGGTGCGATTGTGACGATGCGATTGTGATTCACGTGAACTACTTCTGTCTAAAAACAATCCTACTACTTTCGCTCTATACATCAAGTAGACCAAATACGTGAATTTATCGTGAATCGTGAATCACATCGTCACAATCGCGCGGCATCGACAGCGAATCGTATGTACTGTACACACACGCGCGACTCGGATCTGAATGCGAATCGATTCTGACAATGCGAGTGATGAAATTCGTGTACTGGGTCCATTCGAGTAGAGTGAGCCGAGCGAAAATGGCAGAATTGTTTTTAGAAGGAAGTATTTTGCGTGATTCATGATTCACGTGACCCAATCGCATCGCATCCCCATACGACTTTACGCGTGTGTGGCGCCGGCTTAAGTCTTTCGGGTGAGACGACAACAACTAATTGAACTTGGCGCACGTTACAGTACCCAGCGCTGACAAATGCAATGGTCGACACTAATCCAATTCTACTTTAGTCACGTACACAATGAAAAAGAATCCGCATGCAAGGACAAGGCACAGCAGCACAGGCAGCGCTCTCTGTCTAACAGTCAATCCTTTAGGTCCCACTAGAATGCTTTCTAGTCTTCTTGCTAATACTAATAGGCAGAGAGAGAGAGAGAGAGAGAGAGAGAGAGAGAGAGAGAGAGAGAGAGAGAAAGAGAGAGAGAGAGAGAGAGAGAGGAGAGAGAGAGAGAGAGAGAGAGAGAGAGAGAGAGAGAGAGAGAGAGAGAGAGAGCGAGCGAGAGAGAGCAATGTAGCCCAAAGTAGTCAAACAACATCAACACTTACTAGGAAATCTGGCAGCTGGTAAGGCTGAAACAAAACAACAAGTTACAGTAAGGATGAAAATAACAATTGTTAAGCATAAAAAACCCTTATGACAATGCAAACTTCATTCCAACATTGATTTCACCTTCCTCAAATCAGGAAAGCGTTTCTATTTTTTGTCTTTACTTAATTTTGATTAACTATCCGGTCCTGCCTCCTT
>CM065693.1:2362925-2367925 GCA_017654935.2 Phymorhynchus buccinoides
TTGTGAACAGTATTTTTAATTCAGTGTACTACATTGTACCTAAATGCAGATATGGTCATAACTATGTTGGTAAACAATGACTATGTTGAAATGTGGTGTGTATGTGCCCAAAAAGAAAAGAAAAGAAAAAAAGGAGGTTGTTTTATGTTTTAATATAGACACAGAAATCTACCATCGGTTATTGGGGAGACAGACAGAACATGGGACAGCCTTGCCCTTCTGCCTACACCCCACCCCACCCCTGACACCCCTACCCTCGTCCCCTCATCCTCTTAACCTGTCACAAATCATCACGCCTCACAGCGTCTTTTTGTGGGGAGGGAGAGAGAGAGGGAGGGAGAGAGAAAGAGAGAGGGAGGCAGGCAGGCAGACAGGCAGACGGAGATATAGAGAGGGGGAGAGAGCGAGACAGTCAGATAGACACACTCAGCGAGAGAGAGAGAGAGAGAGAGAGAGAGAGACGAGAGAGAAGGAGACCAGAGAGAGAGAGAGAGAGAGAGAGAGAGAGAGAGAGAGTGGTGGGAGAGAGAGAGAGAGAGAGAGAGCGAGAGAGAGAGAGAGAGAGAGAGAGAGAGAGAGACAGAGAGAGAGAAGCGGAAGCGGAAGTTTAATCAGATAGGCCACAGCCCCTTCTGATGGGGCTACAAAACATCATGAATACAAAAGACAATAAACAATAGATACAAAAGTAATGCAATATTCAATAACATTACACTGATGATAAGGAGTAAACAAAGCGAATTTAGCTAAGTAATATACTGCGCAGCTTGAAGGCTTTATAAACGTATAAACAAATTTTCTTAAGCAACATTTCGTTCTGATTCGCCAATAACAATGTAACAGTAAACAAACATGGGTTTCTAGAATATTTTCTTGGTAACAAATTATCTCGCAGATCTCTATAAGCTGGACAACAAAGCAAGAAGTGTTTTTTCATCCTCTTTAGCAGATTTACATAATGGACACATCATAGACTCTTCGTCAACATTTCTATAACGAAGTTTATGAGATAACATATCCGAAATTCCAAACCTTAACTTAGTTAACTGATTTTTTAAATGTCTATCAATATCAAGTAGCAAATATGCTTCACAATCCCATGAAGATTTAAATGAACTGTAAAAGGAAAATCTGTCGCTAGTAAATACATGATCCTCCCACCCTTGCCATCTATTATCAATTAGTCGTTGGCGAAGTTCTTTCAGAAAAACGTTAATATCCCCTACTCCTTGATTTATCCAGACAAAACCAAACCCATTTTTATACAGAAAGTCACGAATATCTGAAACCCAACACTGTTTACCTTTTTCTTCTAAACGTAATAGCATTTTGTAGGCTTTGTGTGGTAATCTACTATCATTCATGCTTAAGATTTTCAGCCAATATTTAATGCATCGTAAATGCGAATTAATGTATATAGGATATCGTCCAGTGTCCCCATAAACAAGGTCGTTTGGCGTTCTAGGCTGAACCCCTAAACATTTCTTTAAAGCAAATAAATGAACATTTTCTATTAATATTACAGACTTACCCAAACCCCACAACTCAGCACCATATTGAACAATTGGCTGAACTTGGGCGTCAAACAATTTGAGAAATACTGACAAAGAGTTATTCTTAAGCATGTATAATTTCTTCAGAATACACAATAAAGCACGCTTACCTCTACTTGCAAGGTCCTGACACGCTGCTGAGGAACTAAGACGAGTAGTAAAAAAGATGCCAAGATATTTATAACAATTCACAATCTCCATTTCCCTTCCATTAAAAAAACACCTTTCCCAGGACGATAAATACCCCCCCTTTCTAAACACTACAATGCTACTTTTTTTCATATTATTTTTTAGTTGTAACTTGTTTGCCATAGCATTAAGATTATGTATCTGGGTTTGGAGGCCAACTGGTGTTTCAGACAATAAAGCTATATCATCGGCAAGTAACAAAATAAATAATTCTAGAATATCAGGCGATAACACTGCACCGTGTCTACCCTTATCGATAATTTCTTGGGCTAGTTCATTTATAAACAATGAAAACAGCACAGGGCTGCATGCGTCACCTTGTTTCACGCCCTGAGTACATAAGACATAATCTGTAAATTCATTGCCAGATCTTATTTTAGCTTTAACATTAGAATACATACTTTTAACACATTGAAATAACTTACCTTTAATACCGTTCTTTTTTAGAACAGGCCAGAGCAGTTTCCTTGAAATAGAGTCAAAAGCTTTCTCAAAATCAATGAAAGCTACGTAAAGTTTACGGTTTAATGAGAATTGCTTTTGAATAATTGCTAACAATGTAAACAGTCATATGGTCCACTGTCGAGTAATTCTTCTTAAATCCAGCTTGATAATCTCCTGTAATATTAAACTTTTCTACCCATGCCTGCAATCTGCTATTTATAATACAACTATACAACTTACTACTAATATCACAAAGTGACACACCTCTATAGTTACCAGGATCATTAATATTACCCTTTTTAAACAAGAGAGAGAGAGAGAGAGAGAGAGAGAGAGAGAGAGAGAGAGAGAGAGAGAGAGAGAGAGAGAGAGAGAGAGAGACTGGCACTCAGTTTATTGTAAAACGAAATTTCCATCAAAACGCTTAATTGTGCTTACTATGAGCGACAGAGAGAAATACGAATGTTTACGAAATACGAATGTTTTATTGAGGGTAAAAAGGATAAGTTAGGTTAAGAGAGAGAGAGAGAGAGAGAGAGAGAGAGAGAGAGAGAGAGAGAGAGAGAGAGAGAGAGAGAGGGAGGGGGGGGGGAGAACGAGTGCGAGCGAAAGAGGGCCAGAGGGGTGTGTGTGGGATTCTTAATCCGAGCAAATCTCGATCAATCCAACCCGATCAATATGTTTCCCTAATTGGCTTACCCATGCGTCAAACATAACCCTTTTCACCCAACTCGGTCAATATCTTTCCCAAATTAGATTACACATTCCCCAAAACATCAACCTTTTTGCCCAAGTCGGTCGGTTATGTCCCCTCTAACTGGTTGTGTTGTTATTAACTTCTTCTGCTCATTTGGGCTGAAATAAACCTTTCAATTGACAATCAGTCGATAATTTGTCTCCAATTAGTGCTCCTACTCCAGAGACTAAAACCAAACAAAGTTCTCCATCTAAACTAGTTAAGTTATCTTCCAGTTTGGTTTTAAAATGGGCACAGACTTAAAACAAAACCTTCTTGAAGCCAAGTCTGTCAATGTCTTTGCGAAGCTAATCGAATTAACTGTTGTTTTGAAAGAGCTAAACATCTCAACACAAATGGCTCAATATCTTTCCTGTATTGGTCTACCCATTGAGCCTGAGATAACGTCTCTCTCTCTCTCTCTCTCTCTCTCTCTCTCTCTCTCTCTCTCTCTCTCTCTCTCTCTCTCTCTCTCTCTCTCTCTCTCTCTGTCTGTCTGTCTGTCAGTCTGCTCTCTCTGTCTTGTCTGTCTGTCTTCTCTCTCTCTCTCTCTCTCTCTCTCTCCTCTCTCTCTCTCTCTCTCTCTCTCTCTCTCTCTCTCTCTCTCTCTCTCTCTCTCTCTCTCTCTCTCTCTCTCTCTCTGTGTGTCTGTCTGTCAGCCTGTCTGCCTGTCTTTCTGTGTGTCTCTGGCTCTCTCTCTCTCTCTCTCTCTCTCTCTCTCTCTCTCTCTCTCTCTCTCTCTCTCTCTCTCTCTCTCTCCCCTACCCTCTCAAATAAAGCTGCTAATCTGAACTTGGTCCATACCACACACACACTCATTCCCATCATATTTACGACACTGAATTCCATAGTCAGCTTCTCTCAATTTCACGAAATTAATCATAGGTTGATCCTAACCCCACGCCTTTCCCAATAAAGACATAATCTGGCTTCTTAGTGAAAATGTTCACTGCAATCATCTGAGTGTTGGTGGTGACTGACTTGCAAGCTAGCCGAGGTTTGCACTGTGTCAGTAGTGTCGGGGGTTGTGTCTGAAGCTATCAATCAAACGTGTATTGATTTCTTAACTTGATGCAACAAACCAAGGAAGTGTGGGCCCCACTTCATCAAGCGGCCTCATACAATATTCAGTCTGGGGAAGAACTTAAAATGTTGCCTTTACTTTTTGGAAAGAAAAACAAATGGAGAAGAGAAAGACCGTCTTGGGGTTGGTGGTTTTTGTTGAAAAATCAAAAAAGAAGTAAAACTTATTTTTGTTTTGTTTGATTCTTTTCTTCAGTGACGTGTGGCTAGTTATAGTGTGTGTGTGTGTGTGTGTGTGTGTGTGTGTGTGGTGTGTGTGTGTGTGTGTGTGTGTGTGTGTGTGTGTGTGTGCGTGCGTGTGTGTGTGTGCGTGCGTGTGCGTTGTGTGCGTGTGTGCGTGCGTGTGCGTGCGTGTGTGCGTGTGTGCGTGCGTGCGTGCGTGTGCGTGTGCGTGTGTGCGTGTGCGTGTGCGCGTGCGTGCGTGTGCGTGTGCGCGCGAGCGCGCGTGCGCAAGTGTATGTGTGCGCGCGCGCGTTTGTGTGTGTGTTTGTATGTGCGCGTGTGCGTGCGCGCGATTTACTTCCATTCTGTATACCTCTCTCTCCCTCTCTCTCCCTCTCTCTCCCTCTCTCTCTCTCTCTCTCTCTCTCTCTCTCTCTCTCTCTCTCTCTCTCTCTCTCTCTCTCTCTCTCTCTCTCTCTCTCTCTCTCTCTCTTTATTGAGGACATGATAAAAAAAAGCATTATTGTTTGCTATATTACCCTCGTAAAATATAAATTATTTATTCTAATCATTCATCCATTCGTTCATTCTCTTTCATTCTCTTCCCTCTGACTGTCTCTGTTTTGTCTCTTTGTCTATATAACCCTCCCCTCCCCCCCCCCTCTCTCTCTCTCTCTCCCATGTGATTTGAAATGTGTTTAAGGCTGTGTTCATGTTTTCTAAATGTTCTTTGTTGTTGTGCTAGTTGCTACCCCCCTCCACCCTCCCCACCGACCCCCTTTTCTCCCTCTTTCCTTTCATTGTCATTTCAATCTTGTTCGTTCAGGTTTTAT
>CM065693.1:2390425-2412925 GCA_017654935.2 Phymorhynchus buccinoides
GTGCTGAAGCAGTGCACGGCGGCCATTCTCGAGACATACGAACACACTTTCTGCGTCTGTTTACTCTGATCAAAACCCTAAACAAAAATATGAATAATATGAACAGGATTTTAAACCATGCTCGTGTGCTAAAGTTTCGACGTTTTGTTCTTACAGACCGCTTAATATTGTTCTCCTTTGACAAACATTTAGCGTTCTGCATGCTGGTCGTTGTCTTGCAGCGCCTGATAGCGTCGCGCTCTGTTTTTTGTTTTGTTTGTATAGAACGCTCAGTAAGATTTATCTTCCGTAGGTCGCTGAGAAGGTCAAATGTTTGGCGCTATCATTCGGCATCGAATGTTTCTCCCACATCCCGTGGGCTTTAGCATTCCGAGGCTCGTGTGTAGTTGGCAGAAAGATGCTTCGTCTCTGTGGAAGGGAAACGCTTATACCATTCAATGCCGGAGACTGGGAGTCGACATTCAAGAAGGAAACCACGACACACCGGTCACGTGACACGTTTAGCCTCCGGCGCATTGCAGGACGGGATCTGAGAAACGCTCGTTGCGTATCGGGATTGAATGCATGCTGGGGTGAATTAAGATCTCGTTGATTTTAGTCGTGTTTTTGTTTGTTTACTGGTTTGATCAGAGTGACAAAAGAGCATGTAAACATCGCCTCATTAGACCAGAGAAGAAGATAGTGTCCATCATGAGGGATTAGATTGGTCGTCGTTTGATTGTATCTTCACAGGGAGGGAATCGAAAAACGAGCAGTGAACAACAACACGAGAGCTGGTCTTAAAGACCCACCAGGTCACGTGTCAAAATCACGGGTTTCACGCGTTTTCCTTTTTATAGCTGGTAAGAAATCTTGTTCTGACCAGGTTTGACTCCCATACAAATATCCCCAAATTGAAAACGAAACATCATTTTAAAGAGCAGCCTCAATTTGTGTGAAGTTGGGGACATTTGTATGTGTGTCACAGCTACCCAGAAAACAGGGACTTAATCGTGGTGCGTCAGTGTGTCTTTAATTAAGCGTTGGCACGGTGCCTTTGCCCATGCTGTTTAAAAAACAAAATAAATGGTATGTGTTCTCATTCCAACTGACGGTTGTGACGGTTCCCGTGAGGCATGATGCTCGTGTAATGCTTCCGTCTACAAATAACTCCACCAGCTTCGTTCACATCAACCCATGTAGACCCCACACACGGACCACACGACATGTCGGACACAACAACAACAACATACAGTATTTATACGGCGCTGAATCTTGATAGAAATCAAATCAAAGCGCACACACACGTTAGCATTCAAAGCGCATTCAAACACAAACGCAATACAACGCGAACACACACAGATAACATAAATGGAATATAGCAGAAACAGACCTAATGGCAAGAGAGAGAAGATAAAGAGAGAGGAGCTTTAATGACGGGGGAACAGGTGGGTTTTGAGGTTAGCTTTGAAAGCAGAGAGAGTCGGTCGCTGACGGAGGGAGAGTGGAAGTTTGTTCCAGGAGGTCGGTCCTGAGACAGCAAAAGAGCGCCGAAAAGAGCGAGACACCAAACATCAACCCATGTAGACCCCACACACGGACCACACGACATGTCGGACACCAAACATCAACCCATGTAGACCCCACACACGGACCACACGACATGTCGGACACCAAACATCAACCCATGTAGACCCCACACACGGACCACACGACATGTCGGACACCAAACATCAACCCATGTAGACCCCACACACGGACCACACGACATGTCGGACACCAAACATCAACCCATGTAGACCCCACACACGGACCACACGACATGTCGGACACCAAACATCAACCCATGTAGACCCCACACACGGACCACACGACATGTCGGACACCAACCATCAACCCATGTAGACCCCACACACGGACCACATGACATGTCGGACACCAAAATACACATAATTATTGTATCAGATTCGTGCATGGAGGACCACAACTACATCTATGCAACGACACTAGTAGGATTTCATGGGATTCCGTTAGACGATAGAACTTCAGGAGAATCACGCCTCACAAGTGTCACAGTCGGATCGCAGATGGGTCGAATCGTATTCAGTGGTTCGGCCCTTTTAGCGTCACTGTAAATGGCCACCACACGTCCATTAAAATCGCAAGACTACGATACGATTCGATCACGCGATCTCGATGCACCAATCACATTTGTTCTTGGAGACCACCTGATTGAATCGTATCGTACAGTCGCGCGATTTTAGTGGACGTGTGGTTGGCCCTTTTAAGCGTGATTGTCTCTGACATGTGCTATATATATGGACATTGAACAGAGTGGGGCTTATTATTACACATCTGTATTGCTGCAAATTCGGGACTTTCCAGGCGTTGTACTGCCTCCGGGCATATTGCCTCCAGGATCGTTCCCACCATCTTTATATCTACTACTGTCCCATATGTGTCTGTTCCAGACCTCCGGGCATTGCCTCCAGGATCGTTCCCACCATCTTTATATCTACTACTGTCCCATATGTGTCTGTTCCAGACCGGAGGACGTTAAGCAGAATGTCCTTCACGCAGTGTGGCTTACAGCACAATGGCTGGAATGACCCTCAGACTGTGGAGCGTCCTTCACGCAGTGTGGCTTACAGCACAATGGCTGGAATGACCCTCAGACTGTGGAGCGTCCTTCACGCAGTGTGGCTTACAGCACAATGGCTGGAATGACCCTCAGACTGTGGAGCGTCCTTCACGCAGTGTGGCTTACAGCACAATGGCTGGAATGACCCTCAGACTGTGGAGCGTCCTTCACGCAGTGTGGCTTACAGCACAATGGCTGGAATGACCCTCAGACTGTGGAGCGTCCTTCACGCAGTGTGGCTTACAGCACAATGGCTGGAATGACCCTCAGACTGTGCAGCGTCCTTCACGCAGTGTGGCTTACAGCACAATGGCTGGAATGACCCTCAGACTGTGCAGCGTCCTTCACGCAGTGTGGCTTACAGCACAATGGCTGGAATGACCCTCAGACTGTGCAGCGTCCTTCACGCAGTGTGGCTTACAGCACAATGGCTGGAATGACCAGTGTGGCTTACAGCACAATGGCTGGAATGACGTCCTCAGACTCAGTGTGCAGCGTCCTTCACGCAGTGTGGCTTACAGCACAATGGCTGGAATGACCCTCAGACTGTGCAGCGTCCTTCACGCAGTGTGGCTTACAGCACAATGGCTGGAATGACCCTCAGACTGTGCAGCGTCCTTCACGCAGTGTGGCTTACAGCACAATGGCTGGAATGACCCTCAGACTGTGCAGCGTCCTTCACGCAGTGTGGCTTACAGCACAATGGCTGGAATGACCCTCAGACTGTGCAGCGTCCTTCACGCAGTGTGGCTTACAGCACAATGGCTGGAATGACCCTCAGACTGTGCAGCGTCCTTCACGCAGTGTGGCTTACAGCACAATGGCTGGAATGACCCTCAGACTGTGCAGCGTCCTTCACGCAGTGTGGCTTACAGCACAATGGCTGGAATGACCCTCAGACTGTGCAGCGTCCTTCACGCAGTGTGGCTTACAGCACAATGGCTGGAATGACCCTCAGACTGTGGAGCGTCCTTCACGCAGTGTGGCTTACAGCACAATGGCTGGAATGACCCTCAGACTGTGCAGCGTCCTTCACGCAGTGTGGCTTACAGCACAATGGCTGGAATGACCCTCAGACTGTGCAGCGTCCTTCACGCAGTGTGGCTTACAGCACAATGGCTGGAATGACCCTCAGACTGTGCAGCGTCCTTCACGCAGTGTGGCTTACAGCACAATGGCTGGAATGACCCTCAGACTGTGGAGCGTCCTTCACGCAGTGTGGCTTACAGCACAATGGCTGGAATGACCCTCAGACTGTCAGCGACAGTGTGGCTTACAGCACAATGGCTGGAATGACCCTCAGACTGTGGAGCGTCCTTCACGCAGTGTGGCTTACAGCACAATGGCTGGAATGACCCTCAGACTGTGCAGCGTCCTTCACGCAGTGTGGCTTACAGCACAATGGCTGGAATGACCCTCAGACTGTGGAGCGTCCTTCACGCAGTGTGGCTTACAGCACAATGGCTGGAATGACCCTCAGACTGTGCAGCGTCCTTCACGCAGTGTGGCTTACAGCACAATGGCTGGAATGACCCTCAGACTGTGGAGCGTCCTTCACGCAGTGTGGCTTACAGCACAATGGCTGGAATGACCCTCAGACTGTGCAGCGTCCTTCACGCAGTGTGGCTTACAGCACAATGGCTGGAATGACCCTCAGACTGTGCAGCGTCCTTCACGCAGTGTGGCTTACAGCACAATGGCTGGAATGACCCTCAGACTGTGGAGCGTCCTTCACGCAGTGTGGCTTACAGCACAATGGCTGGAATGACCCTCAGACTGTGGAGCGTCCTTCACGCAGTGTGGCTTACAGCACAATGGCTGGAATGACCCTCAGACTGTGCAGCGTCCTTCACGCAGTGTGGCTTACAGCACAATGGCTGGAATGACCCTCAGACTGTGCAGCGTCCTTCACGCAGTGTGGCTTACAGCACAATGGCTGGAATGACCCTCAGACTGTGGAGCGTCCTTCACGCAGTGTGGCTTACAGCACAATGGCTGGAATGACCCTCAGACTGTGGAGCGTCCTTCACGCAGTGTGGCTTACAGCACAATGGCTGGAATGACCCTCAGACTGTGCAGCGTCCTTCACGCAGTGTGGCTTACTGGCTGGAATGACCCTCAGACTGTGGAGCGTCCTTCACGCAGTGTGGCTTACAGACCCTCAGACTGTGCAGCGTCCTTCACGCAGTGTGGCTTACAGCACAATGGCTGGAATGACCCTCAGACTGTGCAGCGTCCTTCACGCAGTGTGGCTTACAGCACAATGGCTGGAATGACCCTCAGACTGTGCAGCGTCCTTCACGCAGTGTGGCTTACAGCACAATGGCTGGAATGACCCTCAGACTGTGCAGCGTCCTTCACGCAGTGTGGCTTACAGCACAATGGCTGGAATGACCCTCAGACTGTGCAGCGTCCTTCACGCAGTGTGGCTTACAGCACAATGGCTGGAATGACCCTCAGACTGTGGAGCGTCCTTCACGCAGTGTGGCTTACAGCACAATGGCTGGAATGACCCTCAGACTGTGGAGCGTCCTTCACGCAGTGTGGCTTACAGCACAATGGCTGGAATGACCCTCAGACTGTGCAGCGTCCTTCACGCAGTGTGGCTTACAGCACAATGGCTGGAATGACCCTCAGACTGTGCAGCGTCCTTCACGCAGTGTGGCTTACAGCACAATGGCTGGAATGACCCTCAGACTGTGGAGCGTCCTTCACGCAGTGTGGCTTACAGCACAATGGCTGGAATGACCCTCAGACTGTGGAGCGTCCTTCACGCAGTGTGGCTTACAGCACAATGGCTGGAATGACCCTCAGACTGTGCAGCGTCCTTCACGCAGTGTGGCTTACAGCACAATGGCTGGAATGACCCTCAGACTGTGCAGCGTCCTTCACGCAGTGTGGCTTACAGCACAATGGCTGGAATGACCCTCAGACTGTGGAGCGTCCTTCACGCAGTGTGGCTTACAGCACAATGGCTGGAATGACCCTCAGACTGTGCAGCGTCCTTCACGCAGTGTGGCTTACAGCACAATGGCTGGAATGACCCTCAGACTGTGGCAGCGTCCTTCACGCAGTGTGGCTTACAGCACAATGGCTGGAATGACCCTCAGACTGTGGAGCGTCCTTCACGCAGTGTGGCTTACAGCACAATGGCTGGAATGACCCTCAGACTGTGCAGCGTCCTTCACGCAGTGTGGCTTACAGCACAATGGCTGGAATGACCCTCAGACTGTGGAGCGTCCTTCACGCAGTGTGGCTTACAGCACAATGGCTGGAATGACCCTCAGACTGTGGAGCGTCCTTCACGCAGTGTGGCTTACAGCACAATGGCTGGAATGACCCTCAGACTGTGCAGCGTCCTTCACGCAGTGTGGCTTACAGCACAATGGCTGGAATGACCCTCAGACTGTGCAGCGTCCTTCACGCAGTGTGGCTTACAGCACAATGGCTGGAATGACCCTCAGACTGTGCAGCGTCCTTCACGCAGTGTGGCTTACAGCACAATGGCTGGAATGACCCTCAGACTGTGGAGCGTCCTTCACGCAGTGTGGCTTACAGCACAATGGCTGGAATGACCCTCAGACTGTGGAGCGTCCTTCACGCAGTGTGGCTTACAGCACAATGGCTGGAATGACCCTCAGACTGTGCAGCGTCCTTCACGCAGTGTGGCTTACAGCACAATGGCTGGAATGACCCTCAGACTGTGGAGCGTCCTTCACGCAGTGTGGCTTACAGCACAATGGCTGGAATGACCCTCAGACTGTGGAGCGTCCTTCACGCAGTGTGGCTTACAGCACAATGGCTGGAATGACCCTCAGACTGTGGAGCGTCCTTCACGCAGTGTGGCTTACAGCACAATGGCTGGAATGACCCTCAGACTGTGCAGCGTCCTTCACGCAGTGTGGCTTACAGCACAATGGCTGGAATGACCCTCAGACTGTGGAGCGTCCTTCACGCAGTGTGGCTTACAGCACAATGGCTGGAATGACCCTCAGACTGTGCAGCGTCCTTCACGCAGTGTGGCTTACAGCACAATGGCTGGAATGACCCTCAGACTGTGCAGCGTCCTTCACGCAGTGTGGCTTACAGCACAATGGCTGGAATGACCCTCAGACTGTGGAGCGTCCTTCACGCAGTGTGGCTTACAGCACAATGGCTGGAATGACCCTCAGACTGTGCAGCGTCCTTCACGCAGTGTGGCTTACAGCACAATGGCTGGAATGACCCTCAGACTGTGCAGCGTCCTTCACGCAGTGTGGCTTACAGCACAATGGCTGGAATGACCCTCAGACTGTGCAGCGTCCTTCACGCAGTGTGGCTTACAGCACAATGGCTGGAATGACCCTCAGACTGTGCAGCGTCCTTCACGCAGTGTGGCTTACAGCACAATGGCTGGAATGACCCTCAGACTGTGGAGCGTCCTTCACGCAGTGTGGCTTACAGCACAATGGCTGGAATGACCCTCAGACTGTGGAGCGTCCTTCACGCAGTGTGGCTTACAGCACAATGGCTGGAATGACCCTCAGACTGTGCAGCGTCCTTCACGCAGTGTGGCTTACAGCACAATGGCTGGAATGACCCTCAGACAGCGTCCTTCACGCAGTGTGGTGCACAATGGCTGGAATGACCCTCAGACTGTGCAGCGTCCTTCACGCAGTGTGGCTTACAGCACAATGGCTGGAATGACCCTCAGACTGTGCAGCGTCCTTCACGCAGTGTGGCTTACAGCACAATGGCTGGAATGACCCTCAGACTGTGCAGCGTCCTTCACGCAGTGTGGCTTACAGCACAATGGCTGGAATGACCCTCAGACTGTGCAGCGTCCTTCACGCAGTGTGGCTTACAGCACAATGGCTGGAATGACCCTCAGACTGTGCAGCGTCCTTCACGCAGCAGCGTCCTTCACGCTGTGTGGCTTACAGCACAATGGCTGGAATGACCCTCAGACTGTGCAGCGTCCTTCACGCAGTGTGGCTTACAGCACAATGGCTGGAATGACCCTCAGACTGTGGAGCGTCCTTCACGCAGTGTGGCTTACAGCACAATGGCTGGAATGACCCTCAGACTGTGCAGCGTCCTTCACGCAGTGTGGCTTACAGCACAATGGCTGGAATGACCCTCAGACTGTGCAGCGTCCTTCACGCAGTGTGGCTTACAGCACAATGGCTGGAATGACCCTCAGACTGTGGAGCGTCCTTCACGCAGTGTGGCTTACAGCACAATGGCTGGAATGACCCTCAGACTGTGCAGCGTCCTTCACGCAGTGTGGCTTACAGCACAATGGCTGGAATGACCCTCAGACTGTGCAGCGTCCTTCACGCAGTGTGGCTTACAGCACAATGGCTGGAATGACCCTCAGACTGTGGAGCGTCCTTCACGCAGTGTGGCTTACAGCACAATGGCTGGAATGACCCTCAGACTGTGGAGCGTCCTTCACGCAGTGTGGCTTACAGCACAATGGCTGGAATGACCCTCAGACTGTGCAGCGTCCTTCACGCAGTGTGGCTTACAGCACAATGGCTGGAATGACCCTCAGACTGTGTGCAGCGTCCTTCACGCAGTGTGGCTTACAGCACAATGGCTGGAATGACCCTCAGACTGTGCAGCGTCCTTCACGCAGTGTGGCTTACAGCACAATGGCTGGAATGACCCTCAGACTGTGCAGCGTCCTTCACGCAGTGTGGCTTACAGCACAATGGCTGGAATGACCCTCAGACTGTGCAGCGTCCTTCACGCAGTGTGGCTTACAGCACAATGGCTGGAATGACCCTCAGACTGTGGAGCGTCCTTCACGCAGTGTGGCTTACAGCACAATGGCTGGAATGACCCTCAGACTGTGCAGCGTCCTTCACGCAGTGTGGCTTACAGCACAATGGCTGGAATGACCCTCAGACTGTGGAGCGTCCTTCACGCAGTGTGGCTTACAGCACAATGGCTGGAATGACCCTCAGACTGTGGAGCGTCCTTCACGCAGTGTGGCTTACAGCACAATGGCTGGAATGACCCTCAGACTGTGCAGCGTCCTTCACGCAGTGTGGCTTACAGCACAATGGCTGGAATGACCCTCAGACTGTGCAGCGTCCTTCACGCAGTGTGGCTTACAGCACAATGGCTGGAATGACCCTCAGACTGTGCAGCGTCCTTCACGCAGTGTGGCTTACAGCACAATGGCTGGAATGACCCTCAGACTGTGCAGCGTCCTTCACGCAGTGTGGCTTACAGCACAATGGCTGGAATGACCCTCAGACTGTGGAGCGTCCTTCACGCAGTGTGGCTTACAGCACAATGGCTGGAATGACCCTCAGACTGTGCAGCGTCCTTCACGCAGTGTGGCTTACAGCACAATGGCTGGAATGACCCTCAGCACAACTGTGCAGCGTCCTTCACGCAGTGTGGCTTACAGCACAATGGCTGGAATGACCCTCAGACTGTGCAGCGTCCTTCACGCAGTGTGGCTTACAGCACAATGGCTGGAATGACCCTCAGACTGTGCAGCGTCCTTCACGCAGTGTGGCTTACAGCACAATGGCTGGAATGACCCTCAGACTGTGCAGCGTCCTTCACGCAGTGTGGCTTACAGCACAATGGCTGGAATGACCCTCAGACTGTGCAGCGTCCTTCACGCAGTGTGGCTTACAGCTTACACAATGGCTGGAATGACCCTCAGACTGTGCAGCGTCCTTCACGCAGTGTGGCTTACAGCACAATGGCTGGAATGACCCTCAGACTGTGCAGCGTCCTTCACGCAGTGTGGCTTACAGCACAATGGCTGGAATGACCCTCAGACTGTGCAGCGTCCTTCACGCAGTGTGGCTTACAGCACAATGGCTGGAATGACCCTCAGACTGTGCAGCGTCCTTCACGCAGTGTGGCTTACAGCACAATGGCTGGAATGACCCTCAGACTGTGCAGCGTCCTTCACGCAGTGTGGCTTACAGCACAATGGCTGGAATGACCCTCAGACTGTGCAGCGTCCTTCACGCAGTGTGGCTTACAGCACAATGG
The DNA here is from genome assembly GCA_017654935.2 of Phymorhynchus buccinoides. Lineage (NCBI taxonomy): Eukaryota > Metazoa > Mollusca > Gastropoda > Neogastropoda > Raphitomidae > Phymorhynchus > Phymorhynchus buccinoides. The sequence goes on from CM065693.1 coordinate 2,400,051, forward strand.
CTGGAATGACCCTCAGACTGTGCAGCGTCCTTCACGCAGTGTGGCTTACAGCACAATGGCTGGAATGACCCTCAGACTGTGCAGCGTCCTTCACGCAGTGTGGCTTACAGTACAATGGCTGGAATGACCCTCAGACTGTGCAGCGTCCTTCACGCAGTGTGGCTTACAGCACAATGGCTGGAATGACCCTCAGACTGTGCAGCGTCCTTCACGCAGTGTGGCTTACAGCACAATGGCTGGAATGACCCTCAGACTGTGCAGCGTCCTTCACGCAGTGTGGCTTACAGCACAATGGCTGGAATGACCCTCAGACTGTGCAGCGTCCTTCACGCAGTGTGGCTTACAGCACAATGGCTGGAATGACCCTCAGACTGTGGAGCGTCCTTCACGCAGTGTGGCTTACAGCACAATGGCTGGAATGACCCTCAGACTGTGCAGCGTCCTTCACGCAGTGTGGCTTACAGCACAATGGCTGGAATGACCCTCAGACTGTGCAGCGTCCTTCACGCAGTGTGGCTTACAGCACAATGGCTGGAATGACCCTCAGACTGTGCAGCGTCCTTCACGCAGTGTGGCTTACAGCACAATGGCTGGAATGACCCTCAGACTGTGCAGCGTCCTTCACGCAGTGTGGCTTACAGCACAATGGCTGGAATGACCCTCAGACTGTGGAGCGTCCTTCACGCAGTGTGGCTTACAGCACAATGGCTGGAATGACCCTCAGACTGTGCAGCGTCCTTCACGCAGTGTGGCTTACAGTACAATGGCTGGAATGACCCTCAGACTGTGGAGCGTCCTTCACGCAGTGTGGCTTACAGTACAATGGCTGGAATGACCCTCAGACTGTGGAGCGTCCTTCACGCAGTGTGGCTTACAGCACAATGGCTGGAATGACCCTCAGACTGTGGAGCGTCCTTCACGCAGTGTGGCTTACAGCACAATGGCTGGAATGACCCTCAGACTGTGGAGCGTCCTTCACGCAGTGTGGCTTACAGCACAATGGCTGGAATGACCCTCAGACTGTGGAGCGTCCTTCACGCAGTGTGGCTTACAGCACAATGGCTGGAATGACCCTCAGACTGTGCAGCGTCCTTCACGCAGTGTGGCTTACAGCACAATGGCTGGAATGACCCTCAGACTGTGCAGCGTCCTTCACGCAGTGTGGCTTACAGCACAATGGCTGGAATGACCCTCAGACTGTGGAGCGTCCTTCACGCAGTGTGGCTTACAGCACAATGGCTGGAATGACCCTCAGACTGTGGAGCGTCCTTCACGCAGTGTGGCTTACAGCACAATGGCTGGAATGACCCTCAGACTGTGGAGCGTCCTTCACGCAGTGTGGCTTACAGCACAATGGCTGGAATGACCCTCAGACTGTGCAGCGTCCTTCACGCAGTGTGGCTTACAGTACAATGGCTGGAATGACCCTCAGACTGTGGAGCTGGGGCTGTCAGTCTTATGGTCCTTATCGTTAACAGTATGCCAACCTAATGACTCTGGCAACCGTCAATTTGATCGAACATAATAAAAGCGCGAATACTTTCTGCATACAAAACGCGCGAAACTCTGATAGTCAAAAAGCGCGAATCCCTTCCGTGAATGTCTGATAGTCAAAACGTTCACAACAATGGTGATATTAGACTTTTAAAAAAAGAAAGAAAAACCCCTCAAATCAATTAATTGAAATGTGTGTGTGTGTGTGTGTGCGTGTGTGTGTGTGTGTGTGTGTGTGTGTGCGCGTGTGCGTGTGCGTGCGTGTGTGTGTATGTGTGTGTGTGTGTGTGTCCGTCCGTTTGTTTGTGCGTTCTATCTCTGTCTCTTTCTGTCTATGTCAGATAGTCGCGCAAATTGTATACTTCATGTTCGCCCAAATTGCATGGATGAAAAGTAGCGCAAATTGACCTATTCGCGCTTTTTGACAACTCCCGGCTTTGTGCCAGATTCACATCGACTGACTGAAATAGATTGGGAGACAGGGGAGAGGGAGGGGGGGGGGGGGGGGGGGGGGGGCATTGGACAATTGTCTCTCGTTATGTCTGTAGACAAATCTCTGTCTCTGTCCCTGCCTCTCTCTGTCTCTGTCTCTCTCTATCTGTCTCTGTCTCTGTCTGTTTATATCTGTCTGTCTGTTTGTCTCTCTTTCTCTCCTTTTCAGTTTTTCTTCTCTGTCTCTGTCTCTCTCTTTGTGTCTCTCTCTGTCTCTCTCTCTCTCTCTCTCTCTCTCTCTCTCTCTCTCTCTCTCTCTCTCTCTCTCTCTCTCTCTCTCTCTCTCTCTCTCTCTCCCCCCCTTTGTGTATCCTCTTTCTTCTTTAATTTGCTTCCCTGCGTACTAAAGACTACTTCAGTTCTTGATGAATTCATAGAATATCTTCGTTGGCGATTCTCATGCAAAGTCTTCTGCAGACAGTCAATGCATATTGGGGTTAACCGGCATTTGCAGACGGCTGCTATACAATAATGATCACGTAGACATTCATGACTTGTGCAGCCAACGGCAGCAATGTGCTCATCCTCTCAGTGTGGAGTAACACACACCCATACAGTGGGCATGATAGTGTCTTTCTCTCTGCATCTCTCTCGCTCTCTCAAGTTTTGTCGTTCTTTATTACGCGGCCAGAGGCCGGGGTTTTGCGATTGGTTTGTGTGTGTGCTCGTTCTTTAGTTTAACGTCTGTTCACCCGCAAGTGATATTAGACCCAAAAAAAGAAAAGAAAAAAAGAAGAGAAAAAAAAAGAAGTGTGTGTGTGAAATTAATTAAGCCTACATCAGATAGCTATTGAAGTGAGAGTGTGTGTGAGTGCGTGAATGGTAGTATTATGTATGTGTTTTCCCTACACATCTATTCATACACATATAACTGAGTGCATATAAAAATTACATTAACAGATATATAAGATGGGAGGGAAGGGAGGACATACAGTAACATTTCAAACTGACTTATGTAACATGAAGAGTTAAACAAGTGTGTCTTAATTTCTAAATGGCTAACAACAAAAACATAATAACACAATTTAAACCAACAATTAATTAGTAACTCAAAGAAAAATATCAACAGGACTTATGTGCAGGATTTCTGAAAAACGTTTAAGGAGATTAAAGTTGTTTAAGATTTTCTCAATGGTTAAAGGCGTTTGATGGTTCAGCAATTCACCATCAGTTTTGTTGATTTGTTCTTTAATTCTAGGACAATATACGAGCAAATGATTTATAGATATTTGATTTCCACATATACACTTAACGTCTTTAGAAAATTTTGTTTTAAAAGCATTTAAACGAAGCTTAAACATCAAAGATACGATTTGTCTTGATTTTGTATCTTTGAGCTGTTTTAAAATTAAGTAGGAATTCATTGTACTTGAGCCTTTTATACAATAGCGTGAATATTGACTGTCTGAAGTCATTAACATGCTGTCAAAATTTTCTTTGGATAATTTTTCAATATGTTTATAATATTCATGCAGATCTAAATTCTCATTAAGATGAATCGTTCCCTCGGCATTATGCGCTGCACTTCTAGCTGCTCGAGCAACCAATTCATTGGAGTATATTCCACAATGGGAGGGAACCCAATACAAAGTCTTTACTCGATAATTGATTAATTAAATGTTTGTGTGTGTGTGTGTGTGTGTGTGTGTGTGTGTGTGTGTGTGTGTGTGTGTGTCTGTGTGTCTGTGTGTCTGTGTATCGATTATCTTAAAAACTACTGTTTGGACTTTGATTAAAATTGACAGAGGGGTAGACAGCTTGAAAAGGAAGCTTCCTTTCGTTAATCAACACCGTGCTGATCTTGACCTTGAAGTTTGACCTTGAAAAACGAAATTTCCTTATTTGGGCTATGTAATTTCCCCCCAGCTTTATTTCGTGAACTAGTGAACAGAATCGCTTCAAATTTTGTGTGGTGGTGTACCATGGTGTAAGGAAGTTTGTATAAAAGTTCAGCTGTATCTCGTGAACTACTGAACAGAATCGCTTCAGAATCGCTTCAAATATTGGGCTATGTATTTTATGCGTTCTGTAAGGGTGGAAAGTGGTGTGTTAGGGGGGGGGGGGGGAGGGGGGAGAGGACATAACTCGGTGCAAGGAAGTTTGTATAAAAGTTCAGCTGTATCTCGTGAACTACTGAACATAATCGCTTCAAATTTTGGGCTATGTATTTTATGTAAGGTTGGAAAGTGGGGGGGGGGGAGGACATAACTCTGGCCGGGTTTGCATTGTCACAATGCGTTGCTGCCGCTCGGCGATGCCCTTGTCTCTTCCCTTGTCTCTTCCTGTCGCTATCCGTCGTTACTCTCTCTCTCTCTCTCTCTCTCTCTCTCTCTCTCTCTCTCTCTCTCTCTCTCTCTCTCTCTCTCTCTCTCTCTCTCTCTCTCTCTCTCTCTCTCTCTCACATATATATTACTAGAGGTATTGTTATGTACAATAACGCAACGTTGAGTACCGGTAACGCCTAGTAACGGCAACGCCTAGTAACGGTAACGCCAAGTACTGGTAACGCTGAGTACAGCAACTTTGAAGCGATTCGGTTAAGAAACGGCGGAGTTATAAGGCCCCGTTTCCCGTTGGCGCTGCTGTTAGAGTGACACGCTCTCCCGATTCTCTTCAAAGTTGCTGCCAGGCTTTGCCCCGACCACCGCAAGCCTGACAGCAAATTGGAAGCCATTCGGTTAAGAAACGGCGGAGGCATTTGTGAAAAGGGGAAGCGGCGTATATTGTGCGCGTTTATGAATCGATTTGCTTCCATTTTGGCACACGGATAGTCACCTTCCCCGGTCATCTACTTTCCAAATCGTCCAGAAATACCGGAGATACGGGCGCCGAGAGGACGGCGGATACGCGTTTCGCGCATTTGCGAAAACGCGCAAATAACACGGCCGCCTCGGTTGCCGTTGCCATCGCCCCGTTAGAGCTCACAGCAAATTTGAAGCGATTCGGTCGAAAAACGGCGGAGTTATAAGGCCCGTTTTGTGTTTCACACACACACACACACACTTGGCTTTTTATTATATGATCTACTATGTACAGAGGACAAGAGAAGACTCGTGTCTCAGATATGATAAGCGAACCTTTATGATTGATGCTGTTAGTATATCAATTATACACTTGTCATTTCTTTTTATGTGTACACCGCACCTCCTATGTTATAGGCCGGAGGCCTGAAACAGTAACATTGTGTTCAATTGTGTTCAATTGTTCTCTCTCTCTCTCTCTCTCTCTCTCTCTCTCTCTCTCTCTCTCTCTCTCTCTCTCTCTCTCTCTCTCTCTCTCCCTCCCTCTCTCGCTCCTCTCTCTCTCTCTCTCTCTCTCTCTCTCTCTCTCTCTCTCTCTCTCTCTCTCTCTCTCTCTCTCTCTCTCTCTCTCTCTCTCTCTCCCTCTCTCTCTCTCGCTCTCTCTCTCTCTTTAAGGACGAATGGAAGACTAGGCCCAGCCTAAATTCTTATCCTTGTAAAAAAAGTATTCGAAGTTTGAAGTTTGAAGTCTCTCTCTCTGTGTGTCTCTATGTGTCTCTCTGTGTCTGTCTCTCTCTCCCCCCTCCCCCCCCCCCTCTCTCTCTCTCTCTCTCTCTCTCTCTCTCTCGCTCGTTCTTATTCCCACCTCTGTCTCTGTCCCCATATACTACTGCCGGGTGTAGTGACTTCAAAGCCTCTCACCAAAAGGAAACTCTGGGACTGACAAATGAAGGACCTCTCTTCCCTCCCTTCACTCCATTTGTCCTCACCCTCTCTCCCCTATCCGCCCCGTCTCAACCCTACCCATCCAACACTAGTCTTCACTCTCTCTCTCTCTCTCTCTCTCTCTCTCTCTCTCTCTCTCTCTCTCTCCCCACCCATCCCCTTCTCGTTTCTTTCTTTCTTTCTTCGTCTTCTTCTTCTTCTCTTCTTCTTTCTGTCTTTCTTTTTTCTTCTACTCCTCCTCCTCGTACCCTCCTTCTCCCATATACCCCCCTATTCCTCAGCTCTATTCCTCCTTCATTCCTACTTCCCCTCATTCTCCTTAAACTCCTCCTCCCCCTCCTCCTCTTCATCATCATCATCATCATCATCAACAACATCATCATCAACATCATCATCAACAACAACATTATCATCATCAACATCATCATCATCATCAATATCATCATCATCATCATCATTAATATCACCCCCATCATCTTCTTCTCTTATTTCTTTCTTTCCCCTCCTTCTCTTCTATTCCCTCATTCTCCTCCTAATTATAATCATCACCATAATGAGCACCATAGCCACCAACATCATCATCTTCTGTCTTTCTTTCTCGTTTTCCATCTCGTCCCTCCCCCTTCTCTTCCTCCTCTTCTTCCTCCTCTTCTTCCTGCTACTCCTCCTTCCTCTGGAGCTAAACGCATCATCACCCCAGTGCCTGACCTACTATCGGCAGAAGCCTATAGCTCAGAATTTCCCGTCACGACCGCTAGTCTGTGTGAGAATGACCCACAGTGCATCGGGGCACATCCATCAGCCAACGAAAGTCATCCACACATCACAGCCAAGTAGCTTCCATCAGCCAATGAAAGCCGGCCGCACAAAAGTGGGCCAATGTGAGTCATTCACACGTAGTGCAACAGGATCCGTCATATCATCCGATGCGAGTCATTCCCACATAGTGAAACAGGATCCGTCATATCATCCGATGCGAGTCATTCACAGTTAGTGAAACAGGATCCGTCATATCATCCAGTGAGAGTCACATGGTGAAACAAGATCCGTCATATCATCCGATGCGAGTCATTCCCACATAGTGAAACAGGATCCGTCATATCATCCGATGCGAATCATTCACAGTTAGTGAAACAGGATCCGTCATATCATCCAGTGAGAGTCACATGGTGAAACAGGATCCGTCATATCATCCAATGCGAGTCATTCCCACATAGTGAAACAGGATCCGTCATATCATCCGATGCGAGTCATTCACAGTTAGTGAAACAGGATCCGTCATATCATCCAGTGAGAGTCACATGGTGAAACAGGATCCGTCATATCATCCGATGCGAGTCATTCCCACATAGTGAAACAGGATCCGTCATATCATCCGATGCGAGTCATTCACAGTTAGTGAAACAGGATCCGTCATATCATCCAGTGAGAGTCACATGGTGAAACAGGATCCGTCATATCATCCAATGCGAGTCATTCCCACATAGTGAAACAGGATCCGTCATATCATCCGATGCGAGTCATTCACAGCTAGTGAAACAGGATCCGTCATATCATCCAGTGAGAGTCACATGGTGAAACAGGATCCGTCATATCATCCAATGCGAGTCATTCCCACATACTATGGCAGCATTCGTCATCTAGTAGAAATCGTTGAAAGAGAAACCTAGTAAATGAAATGTAATGGACATATATTTCTTTTTTTCTAACGTTAGCAGTAAAACGATTAGTTAATTGGTGGAGAGAGAGAGAGAGAAGAGAGAGAAGAGAGAGAGAGAGAGAGAGAGAGAGAGAGAGAGAGAGAGAGAGAGAGAGAGAGAGAGAGAGAGAGAGAGAGATGATAAAAGAGACAAGCCCCTTCCACCATAAACGGTGATATCAGAGCTATTCACTGGGTGTCAAAGCACAAAATAGAACAGTTCTCCTACGTTAAACCACAAACACATTTCCAAACAAGCGCGAAATCGCAATAGTTTGTGGCACGCGGTCTATTTTTACCACTTCAATCATGAGTTACCTCCCCTGGCTTTTCAATAATTTTAATCTGTAAACCAGAATGTTATCTCTGCACCATTTCGTAACTTTTTATATCTTTCGGAAAACATTTAAAACTATGTATCCTACTTATACTCATCGAAAGAAGCACTCTTCGTGTCTGTTGTAGTGTCTGTATTACATATGTTTATTATTTTGTACGCTTTTAAAATACATCATTTTAAAGAGCGGCCAGAAGTGTAGCCTCGATTTGAAGTGCGACAATTTTGTCAAAATGTGCGACAATTTTGGACCGACAGACAGACAGACAGACCGACCGACCGACCAAGTGAGTTATAGGTTTGTGGCTTGAGCCACAAACAAAAACGATAAAACTAAATGTTATCAACAAATGTTCACTTCCTTTAACCCTTTCACCGCCAACCATTTTTCAGCCAAAAATGGCCATTAAATGTACCTGGGTATAGAACAAAATCCATCTGCAGTATTGGGGATTGTTCTATGACGTATATAAAATAAAGTCTTACCTTACTTCCCAAAACTAAGACAATAGGGTCTTTAGATAATAGACCCCAATTGGATGCCTTTTAGTGACATAGGTCTTAAATCACTGTGGTGCTAAAATGCGACTTTGGCGGTGAAAGGGTTAACAACTCGAATATATCAGACACTTGAACATGAGAGAGAGAGAGAGAGAGAGAGAGAGAGAGAGAGAGAGAGAGAGAGAGAGAGAGAGAGAGAGAGAGAGAGAGAGAGAGAGAGAAGGTCAAAAGATTGAATCTGGGGGTACATAACTAGGCCTTTGGAAGATGTGTTAATCAAATTTCAACATTTATGTCAAATAGCTACAATAATGGGAGTAAAGGGATGATGAAGACGACGATGACAATGATGATCATCATCTTTGAGATGCAATTCTGACGATGCGAGTCATGATTCACGTGACATTCATGCATTGGGTCTATTTGAGTATGTAGAGCGAAAGCAGTAGAATTATTTTCAGACGGACGTATTTCACGTGAATCCTGACTCGCATCGTCTCAATCGCATCGCATGGACATCGAATGGTGTGCAGTGTAGCGGGCCCTTTAGACAGTCAACACGGGCAGAGCTGTGTGAATTACACACCCCAAACCACTGGCTGATTAGCCTCATTTACATCCTACTACCCGGGGTACTGCGCAAGATGAACTCATGGCTACCTACCGGGTCTTTAAAGTCTACTACATCGACATCAAAGGGAACGCGCCAACAGAACGCGTGTGCGTGCGTGCGGGTGGGTGGGGGGTGGGGGTGGGTATGGTCACACGCATATATGCACGCGCGAGTATTAGAAAATTATGCTTGTGCGTATGCAAGCTTTATAAATCCAGAGTTCAACCAATGTTTGTATTATAATGCTGCCTTTATGTTCTCATCTGTATGTGTAATAGTATGCCTTGCCACGTGTGTGTTCTATGTTCGTATAATATGGATCAAGGACAGATTGGAAGACTAGGCGTTGCCTAAAATCTTTATCCTTGAAAAATAAAGTTTAAGTTTTCAAGCGTCTCTCTCTCTCTCTCTCTCTCTCTCTCTCTCTCTCTCTCTCTCTCTCTCTCTCTCTCTCTCTCTCTCTCTCTCTCTCTCTCACAAAGTTGTTAAAACTGTTGAACAATAAATCTACCGAGAAGTTGGCATAACTTTCCAAGTATATAATTCAGGCTTTCCATAAAAGAGCACGTCTTATCAGAGAAATGGATTAGTTCTAGTATTTTTTCACGCCTGGTTATTTGTTGAAATTATTTCTTTTGAAACTGAATAGTTGAGCTATAATTTTATTCAAGGGCTCCAAATAATAGTTTCACCATTATGGACCACGATTGATTATTTGTGTGCGTGTGTAAGTGTAATGAGTGTGTATGCGTGTGTTTGTGTGAGTGCGCGTGAGGGTGTGCGTATGTGCGTGCGTATGGGACGGTGTTATGGAGTGTGTGTGTGTGTGTGTGTGTGTGTGTGTGTGTGTGTGTGTGTGTGTGTGTGTGTGTGTGTGTGTGTGTGTGTGTGTGTGTGTGTGTGTGTTTTCATATTGAAAACTATGTGCTGCTGTTGTGCATGCTTTGTGTTAGTGTTTTCTTGTCATAATAGGGGCTGTTGGCCTAAATCATTAAAATATTTCCGAGTTCCGAGTTCCGAGTTCTCTGTCTCTCTCTCTCTCTGTCTTTATCTGTGCTTACATAATCGTGATTTATGTTTGTACTCGCCTGTTGAAATGGGCTGGTGGCCTAATCAGTTGAACAATTCAGACTCTCTGTGGTGAAGGTCTTTTCCTGTGCAGCCAACTAATTGACACATCAGACAGCACACAGCGTCCTCAGGGAAATGAAAGACACTGCAAGATGAACACACGGTTCTCCTCCAATCTCTCTCTCTCTCTCTCTCTCTCTCTCTCTCTCTCTCTCTCTCTCTCTCTCTCTCTCTCTCTCTCTCTCTCTCTCTCTCTCTCTCTCTCTCTCTCTCTCTGTGCACCGTCTTTCTGTCATCCTCTCTCACCCTACCCCCACCCTCCTCTCCCCATGGTCTGCCCCTTCCACCCCCCTCCCCCCCCATGGTCTGCCCCTTCCACCCCCCCCCTCTCCCCATGGTCTGCCCCTTCCACCCCCCTCCCCCCATGGTCTCCCCCTTCCACCCCCCTCTCCCCATGGTCTGCCCCTTCCACCCCCCCTCTCCCCATGGTCTCCCCCCTTCCATCCACATATCCCTCTCTCCGTGCTGTTGCAATCTATACGGTGATGTTTTTATTCCTGAAGTAAAACACCAGTTGACAGAAAGCACAGCAGGCCCTTTAAAGGTGCTCATAGAAGTCCTATGTATAACAGTATACATTGTTACACCAATTTTTGTTGTGATCAGCTCAGTGTTGGCGGTTTTGTTCTTAGCCCCCCCCCCCCCCCCCCCCCCTCCACACACACACAGACCTGCCTCTCATATTGCTACATTGAAAGGTCTGACCTAAAACCAACATTCCGCTATTATTTTATTTTTGGAAAAGGGATAGGGATATGATCATCCTAAGAGTATTTTCACAACATTGACAGAAGCAAACTTTGCTAGTTAGGCCGTGCACACACATAAGCGGATATTCCATGCGGAAACCCGTGCGCAATCCATAAATAAGTGAAACAAAGTAGAGACAAGATTTGCGCACGTGTCCGAATTTCCCCTATATGCGTAAACTGTTATCCTTCTTTCCTCCACTTATTTAGGGTTTTCCGTACGGAACTTCCGCGTCTAATGTGAACCCGGCCTTAGGGCGGTGAACGTCAGAGGAGGGCGTGGGGGAATACATTATTACAGTGCCTAAAGTCAACACGCACTGTCATAAACAATCAAAGTGACTCGGAGAATGTAATTACTATGCAGTTTGCCGTTTGCATAAACTGAGATTGGGGGCACCACTGTCAAAACACTGAAAACGAGTCTAATCAGTATAGCGATCGGCTTATGAATTCATGATGCAGCCAGTGGAACACCTATTGATCAACGCACGGACAACCAGACAGACAGAGAACCGCAGAGGCCTACATTCCAGTTGGAACGCACCTCCGATCATACAGAATCTGGAGAAGAGAAAGAAAGACTGGAGCCGTCGATCGAAGGAAAGAAATTTCCCCAGAGGTGATCAGAAGTGTGTGTGTGAGGGGTGGGTGGGGGGTGGGGTGGGGGTGGGGGGGGGGGGGGGTATCTACACACGGCTGGGTTCTGGGTATTCCAGCCGTTTTTTCGCTCCCTCATAATTTCTTCAGCATAATTATTGTTTACAACTACGCAATAGGATTAACGTCGTGCGAATGGCGGTCTTTTCATGTGATTCTGACATTTCACACTCCACTCCCCGCATCATGTCCTCAGCATAGTGTACCCTTTCCCTCCCGGAACTGTTTGTACTGTTAGTAAATGAGCTACATAACTCTAAACAAATCACTAAAGGTTAAAATGATGGCGTAAAGACTACAGTTATATGTTTTATTGAAGGACAAAGAAATGGAGAACATAATTATTATAATTGTCAATGTAGTTTGGGTGAGATAACTCATAATCAGGGGGAGATAACCAAGATTTAAAAAAGACAATATTGAAAATAATAAATTACAAAATAAATAAGAATGAAAATTCAGGTCTGAACCACTTGGGTTGAACAACAACTTCATAAACGTTATACCCAACACACTTTTCATCATTGTTTTTGTCTGGAAATTAAACACATTGCATGTCCTGTCGTTTTCTTGGCATTTACCTTCTGGTAGCCATATTGATATGCTGGGTCACTTTGTGCCGTACAACATGCATAACAACGCATGAACAGCCACCCGAAAGTTCCTGAAAAAGAGCTTAAGACCCTACACCAGTCATTTTAACCGGAAGGAAGGGAAGCAACTCAGCCTTTTACCATCTTGGCTATTGAGTAGGTTATACCCCCTGAGCCGCGTTCAAACACGCGGCTGGGAGTGAAAGGCTTCAAACTACGCATTAGGTATAAGGTCGTGATTATGGCGGTCTTTTCAAATGATACTAACATGTCAGAAAACTATAGCAGCATAGGATAACATGCCTAGTTATTTTCACGACAATCTTTTCAATAGGAATTGTTCGGAAATAATTAAGGGGAGTAATTTCATGGGGTGTGGGTGTGATCTTGCCTAATTCGATCGGTCAAACGGGGGAAGTTACTCTACCATCAGGTAAATCCCCAGCTCTCGCCACGTGTGCTTGAGCAGACATACAGCACTTGGCGCGTCATTCTAAAATTTGTCATTTATATTCTTACATAATATTTTGCAAGTTTTATAAGTTTGTGGCCACTGGCCACCCCCAATTTTTCTAAAACAAATGTTTGCAAGTCGCTGACTCGCATCCTGCGGTTTCAAGCTTCGACGCCATTGTCGCATTGTTGCTATGGTATTTGACCGAGTAATGGAGGTAAGCAACGCTTATTTTCACGAAGTGCTCTCCCCTAGTTCTTTCCAAAAATCGTCTATTGGAGACTGGCTGTGAAGAGGGGAAGCATTGTTGTATTTTATATGTTGTTTCACAGACATTTGTGTTGAAATATGACATGTTCTGTTTTGTCTCGTCAATAAACTAACGTCACTCTGCCCTTGTTGTGTGTTTGTTTGTGGGGTACTTTGGTCAGTGACGTTGCAGTCTGTTTCAGTTTATTTTTTTTTT